>CAUYPK010089324.1:0-17670 GCA_963574355.1 Loris lydekkerianus | reverse complement strand
ACTCAAGCTAGACCTCCCATTTGATCCTGTAATCCCATTACTGGGCATCTACCCAGAAGGAAAAAAATCCTTTTATCATAAGAACACTTGTACTAGACTGTTTATTGCAGCTCAATTTACATTGCCAAAATGTGGAAATAGCCTAAATGCCCACAAACCCAGGAATAGATTAACAAGCTGTTGTATATGTACACAATGGAAGACAGCCACTAAAAAAAAAAAAAAAAAAGAAAAGGAAACATTATGGCCTTTGTATTAACCTGGATGGAAGTGGAACATACTCTTATCAAAGCATCACAAGAATGGAAAAGCATGAATCCTATGTACTCAATTTTGATATGAGGACAATTAATGACAATTAATGACACAGTAGTTGTGGGGGAAGGGGAGAACAGAGAAAGAAAGATGAAGGGGTGGAGGAAAGGAAGAGCAGCGAGAGGGAAGGGGAAGGGGGGCTTCTTGGTGTGTGACTTACCTTTTGTGGGTAAGACACAATTGTAAGAGGGACTTTATCTAAAAAATGCAATCAGTGTAACCTGGTTTCTTGTACCCTCAATCCCCAACAATAAAAAAAAAAGGAAATGCACAAATCCAACAGGTAGAAAATCAGCAGAGTAAGGACATAGTTTAACTCAGTAGCACCATCAATCTACTGGTTACAATTGACATCTATAGACTATTTCATTTAATAATAGCAGATGACACTTTCTTTTCAAGTTCAGATTAAACATTCACCAAAGTATGCCACATTCTGGACTGTAAAACACATTTTAGCAAATTTCAAAGTATAGATCATAAAATGTCTGTTCTTAGACCAGAATGGAGTTAAACTAGAAATCAATAATAGAATAATAGCTGGAAAATTCTTAATCATTTAAAGATTAACATACTTCTAAATAACATATGGGTCAAGAAAAAAATCTCAAAAAATTAAAAATATTTTGAACTAAATAAAAATAAAAATACAACTTATCAACATTTATAGGATGAAGTGAAAACAGTGCTTGGAGGAGAATTTCTAGCAGGGAGTGCTCATTTTGAAAAGAAGCAGAATCTCAAATCAATAATTACCTTAATAAACTAAAAAGGAAGTGCAAATTAAATCAAAAGAAAGCAGAATAAAAGAAATAATAAAAGAACAGAAATCAGTGAAAATGAAAAACAGGAAGTCAATAGAGAAATTAGTTGAAACCCAAAGCTGGTTCTTTAAAAAGATCAGTAAAGGCTAGGCATGTGGCTCATGCCTATAATTCTAGTACTCTGGGAGGCCAAGGTGGGAGGAGCTCTTGAGCTCAGGAGTTTAAGACTAGCCTGAGTGAGAGTAAAACCCCATCTCTACCTAAATTAGAAAAATTAGCCAAGTATTGTGGCAGGCACCTGTAGTCCCAAATACCGGGGAGGCTGAGGCAGGAATATCTCTTGAACCTAGGAGTTTAGTTTTGCTGTAAGCTAGGCTGATGGTAAGGCAATCTAGTGTTGGCAACAGAATGAGACTCTGTCTCAAAGAAAGAAAAGATTAATAAAGACTGTAGTAAGGCTAATTAAGAAGGAGAGATGATATAAGTTACTAATATAAAAAATGAAACAGGACATTACTATAAAACCTATAGGTATTAAAAGGATAATAAAAGAATATTATGAATAACTCTGTGCCCACAAATTTGATAACTGGGGTAAATGGACCAATTAATTGAAAGACACATCTGCCAAAACTTACATAAGAAGTAAGAGACAATTATAAGCCAATATTTTTTTTAAGAAATTGAATCAATAACTAATAGCCTTTCAAAATAAAAAGCACCAGGTCCATCACAAGATGAGTTCACTGGTGAATTCTACCAAGTAATTAAAAAAAAAACAATACCAATTCTCTATAATGTCTTTCAGAAGACTAAACCAGAGAAAATAGTTCTGTAATTCAGTCTGTGAGGCCAGAATGAACCTAATATTAAAACCAGACAAAGATATTTCAAGAAAAGAATACCCTAAACCAATGTCTCTCATGAACACAGGTGCAAAATTAGATTTGCTAATATTGAAAAATTATTAGCAAATCCAAACTAATAATCTATAAAAAGAATCATGTATAACAGCCAAGTGTGAATTTATATGGAGAAGCAAAAGACTTAGAACAGCCAACTCAATATTGATAGACAAAGTTGATCAATTGATTTTAGATAACACTGAGTAGTTTATCAACTACCATTGATAAACAATTTATCAACTGTTATCTAAAATAAAAAACCCTTAAAACTCAATAATACATAAACACATAATTAAAAAATGAGCATACTACACCAAAGAAAAGGTATGCATTGCAAGTAAACATACAAAGAAATGTTCATCATGTGCCAGTAGGGAATTGCAAATTAAAATAACAATGGGATACTACCACATACCTATTAGGACAGACAAAATTCAAAATACTGACAACATTGAATGTTGATGAGGATGTAGATAATTAAGAAACTCTCATCCATTGTTGATGAAAGGGTGAAATGGTACAGCCACTTTCAAAAACAGTGTGGCAATTCCTTTCAAAGCTAAACATGATCTTGCTTTATATCTTCAATTATGCCCCTTGGTATTTATCCAAAAGAATTGAAAACTTATGTCCATACAAAAACCTGCACACAGATGTTTATAGAAATTTTATTCTTATTTGTTCCAAACTTGGACTCAACCAAGATGGACTTTAGTAGGTGAATGCATGTATAAACTATAGTACTGAAAAGAAATCTACTGTCAATGCATGCAAAGACATTGAAGAAACTTAGATGCATGTTGATAAGTAAAAGAAGCCAATCCTAGGGCTATAGACCATATTATTCCTACTATAATTTTGTGCTGCATAATGATATTTTAGCCAATGATGACTGCATATATGATAGTGGTCCCATAAGATTATAACACCATGTTTTTACTACACCTCTTCTATGTTTAGATATATTAAATACACAAATACCATTGTGTTGTAATTGCCTTTAACATTCAGTACTGTAACATACTATAGAGTTTTATAGCCTAGGAATAGTACCCTATGTAGTAAACTATGCTATGTAGGTTTGTCTAAGTATGCTCTATGATGTTCACACAATGACAAAATTGTGTAAAGATGCATTTCTCAGAATGTATCCTCATAGTTAAGTGACTTATATCTGTGCATGACATTCTGGAAAAGGCAAAGCTGTGGAGATAGTAAAAAGCTTAGTGTTGCCAGAAGTTATGTAGTGGGGAGGAATAAATAGGCAGGGCACAGAGGATTTCTAGGGCAATTATACTATTCTGTGTGATACTTTAATGGTGGATACATGTCCTTATGCATTTATCAAAATCCACAGAATGAACAACACCAAGAGTAAATGTAAACTTCCTAATGTAAACCATGAACTTTGGTTGAAAATCATATGTCAACCTAAGTTCATCTGCTGTAATAAATGTATCACTCTAATGTGGGATGAGAGAATGGGGTATTTTGTGTGTGGGATAGAGGTTGGGGGTCGATGGGAACTCTGTACTTTCTGCTCATTCTTGTTTTAAACCTAAAACTGCTCTAAAAATTAAAATTTAGTAATAATTATAACAAATTTGTAGTGTGATTCTTAGATATTTGTTCAGTGATTCCCAAATGTCATAAAATATTTAGTCAATATTTAAATTTTCTTGACAGTCTCATGAGTTTATTTTTTATTTATACAGATTTTTACTGTTTGCTTGAATCAATTTCCAGTTAAGGTTAATTCATTGCCATTGGTTGATTCTTGTCAAATATTAATCCAAAGATTACCCCCTGCCTCTCTTACTTTTTCCTTGTGATTCATTTGTTGAGTTAACGTAGGGTGTCCTAGCTTGACAGTATCATTCAAGCAGTTCCTCTGTCCCTCATAATTTTTGAGGGGATGTGAGGTCATTTGAATTATAGATTTGGGTATATTTCAGTTTTTTTTTTTTTTTTTAGTAAGAATACTTTGTAGGTGGTATTGTATATATCTGTCAAAAGTCCATTATAACCTGATCTTTCCTTATTTTGTGGAGTCAATTACCATTGTTAATGCTTATCAAAATCATAGTTTCATCAGATGTTACAAAATTATGATATTCTGATTATATTATTTTGCAGTTATTGGCTGAGATACTTGTTTTAAGATGATTTCACCTCATTAAATATTGATTATCAAAAAATAGTGTTCATACACATGTGTAAGAAAAATGGGCTACAACTTTAATTTTTTTCCTCCTCATTTACTATTAATAGGTTTCCAAATTAGGTAGCTGCTTCCCTTGCAAAGGTGACAATGTAAGAGGTGACATAATCAAATTTTTGTTGGCAAAAATAGCATTACTACTGAATTGTTACTTGTGTCAATTATAAGCTATACTGTACCAATGTGCTCTTGGTTTTTATTTTTATCTTCTATTTTAATGATGATAAATGGCAATTTTTGATCTATCAGAACCATTAATATTGTGATTTATATTCTTTTTTTTTTTTTTTTTTTTTTTGTCTCCCTTGGGCTTAAGCAATTTTCTTGCCTCAGCCTCCCTAGTAGCTGGGACTACAGGCACCTGCCACAGTGCCTGGCTATTTTTTGTTACAATTCTCATTACTATTTAACTGGCTGGGGCCAGGTTCAAACCACCATCCTTGATATGTGGAGCCAGCACCCTACCCACTTAGCCACAGGTGCCACCCGTGATCTACATTCTTAATATATGGAGCATCAGACATTCAGATGGCCTCAAGAACCTGCCATGAAACATCCCTGAGTAAAGTGGGCCAGATGAAAACTGGCTGCTGGTAGGGCTTAGGTTCTTTTTCTGAATGGGAAAAGATACTCCACTCTGGCCACCATTAGCCAGTAGAAATTTGTGTGGTAGGGTGGAGAATAGGGCCATCTTTTCAAGAGAAGCTGATAAGCTGAATTTTCATATAATGTTGCCTAACTTTTAATGGTTGTCAAATAATGCAAAATTTTAGACACAAACATGCAGGTTAATCATAACATATCCATAAATGTATCCAGCTTATATGGCCTGGCAACATATTATTTCTGCTATAGGTAATTAGATGCATTGCTGTCATTTCTATTGCCTTCTGTTTTTTCCTTTTGGAACTTCAGGGGGCACGTTCTCCCCTGCTTATGCTCTCCTCTTCCCCTAGTTTCTAGATTGTGGTCAGTACCTTGGGAAGAGTTTATCTGGCCCAAATGATTTACTTTACTGGGGATCAAGGAGGACAAGTGTCTTCCATAAAATTGACTGGCTTTGTAGATTATCTAAACCTGGAATCCATGTCTGATGTTAGTGTAGGTCACATCCACTGTGCACCAGTCTCTTAGTAAAGCTACTGAATGCCCCCCTGCTCTTGAAGTACTTACTTTCCCAGGCCTTGTATCCCATGACTTGGCCTATTGCTTAGAAGCAGAGAAAGAAGAAGGGAACTAATATTGATCTAGAAACTACAAAGCCTTGGACCCTGTCTGAGATGCATTATATTAGTTGCCTTTAAAAATTAACAATCACTCAAATTGCCAAGACGTGAACACTATTATCTTTTTGTACTGATGAAAAAACCATGGCTCAGAGATTTAAGTCACTTTCACTGGGCCACACAAATGTTAAGTAACAGACTCAAGTTTGTGTAACCCTTGGTCCTGTATTCTTTCCATAACTCCATAACTTCATACTGCTTCCTATCGCCAAGCTCCCAATGAGACCCAATGTCATTTTCTTAATTTCTGCAATGCTATAACGTAAGCCAGATGGCTTAGGGAGTAGTGCTGCTTTCCTAGAGGGCAGCCAAGGACCACAGCAGCATGTTGTCTTGGAGGTTTCTCTGCCATCACTGCTACTGCTCTTTCTTCCACTTCAAATTGCCTTTCTGGAACTCATTTATGATCCAGGACCAATTCACTCCCTAAATTAGGGTCCAGGCAGGAAACAGATCACACTTTCAAATGAGATAACTGAGCTGAGTTTTATGAGAAGAAAGTTGCATAGGTATGGGCAGTAATAAGAGAGACCTTCAAATGGTGGTGTAGCACCCCATGGCTAGCAAGAACAGGGAACAGTTACTACGGTCCAATAGCAGCTGTGGCCTTGGAAGAAGAAAACAGCCACTGCTGCCTGATAGTCTGGCAGGGAAGGGGCTGGGGAATAAAACTGCGATGTCTTCCCAATCTATCAAGAAAAGAAAGACAAAGGTAGAGCATAGAATTGGAAAGGCAAAGAAAGTGTATCCCAATTATCCCTCTGGTTTTCTATAAGCTGCTGCCACTTAAGCAGACAGGAACCCTGTTCTGAAGGGCATCTCTGTTAGGAAAGATCAGATGCCTCCCTCTCATTCACAGCCTCACTTCTGTCTTCCTGGCTGGAATCCCAGTCAGCTTGCAGCCAGACATACCTTCAGCTCTGCACTGGCAGACATAAGAGTCTCCACCATCTGAGTTAGGCAACCAGTGTTTCAAGTACATATTGTAGGATCCTGAGGAGAAAAATCACCTTCTTTCCCAAGCACATCTACACTCTTAACATCTGTACATATCTGTTCTTCCCAGAACCTAACCTGTATTTTCACTTCACTTTCTTGCTTTTTCTGGCCCTACTCTTTTTCGTGAACCCCTAGGAATATTTCTCTTTTCATTCCCTCTGCTTCCAGGCCCAGTGTGCCAGCAAATCAAGTTATTTTCATTTTATAAATATGCATATTCAAAACCCAAGATATTTTGAGAGAAATTGCAAATTTGGTCTACAGGAAATGTGCTGCTATTTCTGCCAATGGGTAGAAGCAGTGCTGAATTACCCCAAGAGGTAGCAAGTTCTGTGCTCTTGGAAAGTATGTTGTCATTTTGGGGAAGGAGAACTCCTTTTTAAGTGTGCTGCTGTTGTTTGGGCAAATTACTTTTTCTTTTTCAAACATACAGAAAAAGTTGAGGTTTTGCCCTCCTTCAAAATACTTGGAAAAGATGAGGCATCCCTTAAGTCCTTGGCTTTAGAACTCTGTTTCTTTCCCAGCCATGTCAGAGCTAGCGTTTCACTTGTCATGTTAGGTCCCTGTCATGCAACCAATAAAACTGTTGCAATTGATACAGCACATAATGCTTGATAATAAGCTACTATGTTACTGGTTTAGGTATTTATTATTCATCATTACTTTAGCACATGCTCTTTTAATTTTAGAAAAAATTAACTGTAAAACAACCTCAGGCAGTTCCTTTAGGAAGTATTCCAGAAGAAGGCATTGTTATCATAGAAGATGACAGCTCCGTGTGTTATTGTCCCTAAAGACCTTCCAGTGGGATAAGATAGATGCAGAAGTGGAAGGCCGTGATATTGATCATCCTGACCCTCTATGTAGGCCTAGGCTAACATGTGAGTCTTAGTATTTAACAAAAAAGTTTGAAAAGTTTAAAAAAAAAAATTAAAAAGAGAGTAAGGATATAATATAAAAAAAAATTTTTGTACAGCTATACAATATATTTTCATTTTAAGCTAAGTATAGTTACTGTGAAGTCAAAAATTAAAATAATTAAAACATTTATTAAGAAAGTGATAGTAAGCTAAGGTTAATTTATTATTGAAGAAAGAAAAATATTTTCAATAAATTTAGTGTAGCCTAAGTGTACAGTGTTTATGAAGTCCACCCCAGTGTATAGTAATGTCCTAGGCTTTTATGTTCACTCACTGCTCACTCATTTTGACTCACCCAGAGCAACCCCCAGTCCTGTAAGTTCCATTTGTGGTTCCATCCTGTAAGTGACATATACAGATGTGCTATTTATTTTTTTATTGAATATTATTTTCTTTTTTAAAAATTTATTATTAAATCACAGCTGTGTACATTAATGCAATGATGGGGCACCATACACTAGTTTAGATGTAGTATTTTTTATCCTTTATACGATATTTTTACTGTGCCTTTTATATGTTTAGATAGGTTTAGACACACAAATACTTAACATTGTGTTACAATTAGTTACACTAGTAGGTAACATGGTGTACCAATCTGTGGCCTATTTTTTTTCTTTCTGTTTAGAATTTCTTTTAAGCCATATTAAGGACAGGCCTCCTGTTTCAAAATTGTAATAGTTTCCCTTCATTTCAGAATGTCTTGATTTCTCCTTCATTCCTAAAATGTATTTTTACTGTATGTATAATGCCAGGTGGGTTTTAGCCTTTGTTTCTCAGAGTGCTTACTTATTCTTACCCCCTTTCCACCTTTCCTTCCAACAAACTGAATGCTGGATATTTTGTTAGAGTCCTAGCGGCCTTTATCCTTTTTGCTTTTAGTCTATTTTCTCTATTTTGTTCAGATTGGGTAATTTATATTGTTTTCCCTTCTCTAAACTGAGTTTTTCCTCTGCTCCACCCATTCTGATAGTAAACGTATCCATTCAGCTGTTTTTTCTTATTGCATTTTTTGAATTCTAAAATTTCCCTTTGGTTTTTCTTATGTCTTTGATTTGACTTCTAATTTCTTTTCTGGGTGCTCTTTTTTCTATTTTTCCCAAGTCTCATTTTTAAAATTTTTTTCAAAGACATTTGTAATTGTTTGCTGAAGCATTTTCATGATGACTGCCTTAAAATCTTTGCCAGATAATTTTAATATCTCTATAACTTTGGTTTTAACATCTATTGCTTATTCTTTTAATTTAATTTCATATCTTCTTGGTTTTTTAATAGTGAGCACATTTTTCTTTAAATCTGTGGAGTTTTGTTTATTTTATGAGACTCTGAATGTTGTTTAAACCTTTGGTTTTAGCTTGGTTTTTTTGACACTACTTTGACAAGGGATAGAGGAGGCATAGCCTTGTTAATTCCAGGTAGATCTAGAAGTCAAGTTTCTCTATTCAGCCTCCATTGACACTCGTGGTGGGATTTGTTTTAGGTTCTCCATTTGACCTTTTATAGTGTGTGTGGGGTTGGATCCACAGGTTTCATTCTGTGGCATTTTTCTGTTGTAGTAAGGATATTGTCTCTTTGGTGAGAGACAGAGCATTATGGATAGATTTTGTTGGTTTCTTTGCTTGCTTGGATTGTTAGATTCTTCAGCTCCAATTTTGTTATATATGAGGCAAAAAGAGCACCCAGGGAACTTATCACTGTGTCATTTTTCAGGTCCCTATTTCCCAGTCAGTTTGCCTACTTTTCTCCACTGTTCAGAATGAATGCATGTATTTATATTTATCTTCCCAGAAGTGGTAGCTTAAATATTTTAGCAAAATATTTACAGATAATATTTCTATAAACAATTTCTTATTGATGGGTGAGGACTTATTTTTGTCATTTCATTAATTTTTTTCCTGATTAATTTGTAAATCCTTTGTTTCTCTTTTCCTCTCTTATTGTTTATCTTTGTGATTTGGTGGTTTTCTATAGTGATAAAGCTTGAATCCTTTTGCTTTCTCATTTGTATATCTTCTGTATGAGTGGGATTTATACTGTTACATGTTTTCATGATGACATATATCACTCTTTTCCTTCCAGATTTAGTACTACCTTAAGCATTTTTTGCAGGGCTGGCCTAGTGATGATGAATTCTCTTAACTTTCGCGTGTCTGGGAAAGACTTTCTCTTTAATTTCTGAAGGATAACTTTGCTGGGGGTAGCAATCTTGGTTGTGAGTTTTTTTCTTTTAGCATTTTGAATATATTATCTCATTCTTTCTTGGCTTGTAATGTTTCTGCTAAAAATATGCTGTTGGTTTGATGGGATTTCCTTGTATATGACTTGATGCTATTCTCTTACTGATTTTAGAGTTTCCTCTTTGTCTTTGCCTTTTGACAGTCTGACTGTCATATGATTGAATAGGAATTTTGGGGTTGAAATTTTTTAGGGACTTTTTAGCTTTCTATATGTGGGTGTCTATTTCTTTCTTAAGACTTTGGAAATTTTTAGTTTGTTATTTCATTACACAGTCAGTCCCTGAGCTAAATATCTGATTTATATGTGACTCACACAAATGGAGGCTATTACAGTAAATCCCTGAGTCACAACATCTGACTGATGTATAACTCATACTTATGAATGAAAGCTTTTACAGGTACTAGATGAATGCACCTGTTCAAACTACATTCAAATTCACCTTAACATAGGTAAAGAAATCTATAGAATATATTTCATTCATAACCTGGAGACTTCCTATATACATTTCCTGTGCCTTTCCCCTTTCCTTCTCTTTCTGTAGAAAAAGACAAATGGCCAATAAACATATGAAAAAGTACTCAATGTCCCTAATCATCAGGGAAATACAGATTAAAACTATAATGAGATATCAGCTTATTTCAGCTAGAATTGCTTTTATTAAAAAATTACCAAACAATAAATGCTGATGTGGATGCAGAAAGAAAGGAACACGTATAGACTTTTGATGGAACTGAAAATTAATAAAACTTTATGAAAAACAGTATGGAGATTTCTCAGAGAACTAAAAGGTAGATCCACCATTCAATCCAGCAAACCCACTATTGAGTGTGTACTCAAAGGAAAAGAAGAATTTTCATCAGAAAGACACCTGCACTTGAATGTTTATTGTAGTATACAAAGATGTGAAAACAGCCCAAGTGCCCATCAATTTAGGAGCATATAAAATGTGGCATATGTATACATAAAGTACTACTCAGTCATGAAGAGATAAATTAAAATCTTTTGAAACAATCTAGATGGAACTAGATTGGAATCTAGAGGAGACCACTCTCCTAAGTGAAGTATCTTAAGAATGGAAAAACAAACACCACATATACTCATTATTAAATTGGAACTAATCAATGAACACACATATGCAGAGAGAGAAGTAAAACTAATTGAAAATCAAGAAGGTAGGGCGGGGGGTTACCTAATAGGCACAATAAACACTATTTGGGTGATGGGAAGACCTTTATCCGGGACTCAAGTATTACAAAAAAGATCCATATAGCCTAAAACATTTGTAACTTTTAATATTTTGAAATTAAAAAATTAAAATTTTGAAAATGTGAATATTTATTCACTTAATGATATCCCATATATCACATAGCCTTTGCTCATTCTTTTTATTTTTTTATTTTTATTTTTTTTGTCTGACTGGGTTATTTCAAAAAAACAGCTTTCAAAGTCAGAAGCTCTGCTTTCTATAGTGTATTGTTAAAGCTCTCAATTGTGTTTTTTATTTCATTTACTCAATTTGTCAGTTCCAGGATTTCTGTTTAGTTATTGTTTTATGATACTATCTCTTGTTGAATTTCTCATTAAGGTCACAAATTTCTTTTAAGTGATTTTTATTTATTTATGTTTTTAAATTTCAGATTAATATGAGGGGGATGATTAGGTTAAAATGTTTGCATTTGTTAGGTAAAGAACCTGTTGTAGTTCTGTCCTGCACCCAGGAGGTGTACTATATATCTTCATATTGTGCCTATCAGGTGGAAGTACACCAATTCCTGGCCTTTCTCCTCTCTCCCCTCTCTTCTTTCTTCTCCCCTCCATTTTGAATTTAATTGAGTTTTTCTCTTGTGTAGATATGTGTTAGTTCATCTACTGGCTTCATATTAGTGTTGAGTACATTGGATACTTGCTTTTCCATTCTTGTGATACTTTACTGAGAGAATGTGTTTCAACTCCACCCAGGTTAATACAAAAGATATGAAATCTCCATCTTTTTATGGCTAAATAGTGTTCCACGGTTTACATAGACCATAGTTTATTAATCCATTCCTGGATTGATGGACATTAGGTTTCTACATCTTGGTGATTGTAAATTGAGCTGCAATAACCAGTGTAAATATCCTTATGGTAAAATATTTTTCCCCCCTCTGGGTAGATGCCTACTAGTGGGATTGTGGGATCAGATGGGAGGTCTATTTTGAGTGCTTTGAGGATTCTCCATACCTCTTTCTAAAGAGGCTGTATTAGTTTGAAGTCCCACCAACAGTGTAAAAGTGTTCCCTTCTCTCTACATTTGTACTAGTTTCTACAACTTTGGGCTTTGTGATGTGGGCTATTCTCTCTGGGGTTAGATGATATCTTAGGGTGGTTTTGATTTGCATTTCTCTGATGATTAGGGATGATGGGCATTTTTTCATATGTTTGTTAGCCATTCATCTTCTTCAGAGAAGATTCTATTCATGTGTCTTGCCCAGTGATAGATGCGATTGTTTGCTATTTTTTTGTTGGTTAATTTGAGTTCTCTGTAGATTCTAGTTATTGACTCTTTGTCAAATTCATAACATGCAAATATCTTTTCCCATTCTGAAGGCTGTCTATTTGCTTTAGTTGTTGTGTCCTTAGCTTTTCAGCTTCATTAAGTCCCATTTGTTTATTTTTGTTATTTTTGCAATTGCTATTGAAGACTTCTTCATAAAATCTTTCCCTAGGCTGACATAATTAAGAGCTTTTCCCATACTTTCTTCCAGGATTTTTATGGTTTTATGCCTTAGATTTAAATCTTTTATCCAACTTGAGTCAAATTTTTAAGTAGATACAAAAATTGAATTTTTTCCCCCTGATTTCTTTGCATTGTCTGTCTGTGTTCTTTTGTTTCTTGATACATTTCTGTAAGGTCATTATTTTGGATTTCTTTTCAGGCATCTTACGGATTTTTTTTTTTTTAAGTCAATTACTGAGGTGTTATTGTGTTCCTTTGGAGGTGTTGTATTTCCTTGCTTTATTGTGTTTCTTATATCTCTGTGTTGATATCTGTGCATCTAGTATAATAGTTATTTTCAATTTTATGAAGTAGCTTTTGTAAGGTAACACTTTTTTTGTGTGTAGAATGCTTCTATGGTTGGGTAAGTTTGGTTTGGCTTTGATTCTTGGTGGGCACAGTAGTGTAGTCTGTGTACAATTTCTTCAGCTGTAGCCATCAGTGGTGTCCAAAACTTCCTCAGTGGCTTGAGGTGTAATTGTTTTTGGCATAGCTTTGGTGGAAATGGAGATGCCAGTGATCCAGTCCTTGGGCCCTGTAGGGAGGAGGTGTGCAGACACTGGTGCTGGTGACAATAAAATTTATATGGGCCAGTTGTTGGGCTCCTGAGGGGCTCACAAAGATGTATGACAGCCCCACCCCTGGAAGGGGTTGTGTTGCTAAATGTTAGCAATAGTAGGTTTTAGGTGGGGTGCTCTTTGGGCTCCTGAGTGATATACATAGGCAATGGTGGTACTGGTAGCATGCCTAAGATATGTCAGTCCTTTCATCCTTGAGTAGTGTGGATGGACACTAGTGGTAGCAGTGGTGTTCCCTGAGGAGGTCAGATCTTGAGGCCCTGGATGCTGCTCATGAGCTCTGCTGGCAGTCCCTGGGTGAGCTTTTAAAGAATCTTTTGATATACGTGTGTAAGAATTTTTCTAGATATTTTATGTCCAATACAGTAGCCACTAGCACATGTGAATGTTTTTGTTAAAATTCAAATGAAATAAAATAAAATAAAATAAAATAAAATAAAATAAAAATGTTCTTTATCATAGTAGCCACATTTCAAGAGCTCAATAGGCATATGTGGCAAATGGTTAACTGTGAAATATGCAGGTAGACATTTCAGAGGACTTGCTTGGGCTTGGGAATGGCCCTGGGCCTTACCCCCAACCCCCAACCATTCCTACAGTGGCCAAGGGATTGGAATGTTCACCTGCATAGATAGAACACTCGTTTGGGGACATCTGAGTTAAAATTCAGCAGCTTAATGGAGATAGGATATCAGCAGAATTAGAAAAGGATTAAAAATTACCCTTGAGCTGAGACAATCTAGCTTGAGGCTGTAACCATAAGCATTCTTCTCCTATCTCTAAGGTAACTTTGTTACCTACTTAATTGTGCCCTTGAGAATTGTTCTCTGATTTTTTTTTTTTTTATTAAATCATAACTATGTACATTAATGCGATCATGGGGCACCATACACTAGTTTTATATACCATTTGACATATTTTAATCACACTGGTTAACATAGCCTTTCTGGTATTTTCTTAGTTATTGTGTTAAGACATTTATATTCTACATTTAGTAAGTTTCACATGTACCCTTGTAAGATGCACTGTAGGTGTAATCCCACCCATACTGATGACTTTTTCCTTAATCCAAAGACCACCCACATGATCTTTACTTTTTCATTCTGGAAACATAGGCCCTAAAATCTTAATAAAACCTCTTGAGAATTTGGTTCAGGGTGGCACCTATCTGCCTTCATACAGGCTGATATGACAGACTTTTCCAGACAGACTTTTCTGGGTCTTAGCAGACTTTTTCACAGAAACTCTGCTTATTAATTTCTCTGTGTGCTGTTTCTCCCTCAGCCTCTGACTGAGGCTGATGGTTTGGAAAGTCCCCTCTTGGGGAATTCTCAGTCTACCATATTAAGGCTCCTTCCTGAGCCACAATAGTTAACATGACAGACAACCAAGTTATAAATATGTTTCTATCAGCATAAAAAGAAAAGTCCATTGGGTAGCACTGGCTTAGAGTATACACCTAAGAGAAGAGTTACTGGGTTGAAGAGTATGAGCTTTATTACCTTTATCAGGCAATGCTAAGATGTTTTCCAAAGTAGTTGTATTGATTTATACTTCCATTAGCAGGGGATAAGAATTATTGTTCCACATTTGTGTTAATACTGGGTAGTATCAGACCTTAAAAATGTTTCCATATTGATGGGCATGAAAATAAAGAGGTATCATTTTTTCACTTATTAGAAAGAATCAATATCTTTTTTATGTGTTTATTAAAAGAAGCTGTTCAAATCTTTTGCCCATTTTTCTAATGATATGTTTATCCTTTTCTTACATTCACAGGAATTTTAAAAGTATATTGGATACTAATCTTTTGTATATGCACTGCATATGTTTTCTTCACTTTGTACTTGCCATTTATGTATGGTGTTTATTAGTGAGAATAGAACAGGCTAAATGGGAGTAACAAATGAATCTCAAAAGTGAGTGGAATAAAAGATAGTAATGTTAGCAGCCATACCTTGTAAAACACATGGTCTTCTAAGTTGCTGCAATAAGGGAAGGAAAGGTAGAGGGCCGCACAAGTTGTTTGTAAGTGCTAGGTCTACAAGTGGCTTGTGTCACTACTATTCAAATCATAACTGGTCATGAGTCTCCAGTCTATTGCAAGAGAAGCAGAAGTGCAAGAGAAGGCAAGTACATGGACATTTGGAAGTACTAATAGTCTCTGCCACATGGTATCAATGCAGGAATAGATGCTCTAATTTCAATCTAATTTAACCAAACTCTACTTCTTTATTGTTTCTACTTTTATTTTATTTAGAAAGTTATTCCCTACTACAACATCAATTCAGTTAACTGTGGGTAGAAATATGCAAGTATTATATTTATAATTTATATACATATTTATAATTCCCTACTACAATATCAGAAAGAATAAATGGAGGATTCCTTAAATGGAATGGTGAAGATATTTTTCTATGTTGCCTCTAAAGTTGCTATACATTTGCTCTTCACATTTGGGTCTTTAATTCTATGAAATTGTCTGGTTTTAGATACGGGCTCAGTTTTGTTTCAGCATCATTGATAGAAAAATCTGTACTAATCTGTCAATCAAATTTCCATATGTGTGTGGATATGTTTCTAGGTTCTAGATATTGTTCTATTATCCCATTTATCTGTCCCTGGGCCCAATCCACCAAGTATTAAATTTTTATAATAAGTCTTGCTATTTGGTAAGACAAATATCTTACCATGTACTTCCTGTGGTACCATTTTGGCTATTCTTGGCCATTGTCCTGATATTTGAATTGTATAATATTTTTATGTTTCAAAGTAAACACAGTGAAGATTGAATATACAGATCAATTTGGAAAGAAGTAATGTCTTTACATCATTGAATCTTCCCTTTAATGAGCAATGGTACATCTCTACATTTATTTAGAACTTATTTAATAAATTTCAATGATGTTTCAAAGTTTTTTGTTATCATTAAGGTCTATGTCTTTAGTTAGATTGATTTATTGGTGCTATTGCAAATGGTATTTTTAACATAATTACATTTTCAACTGTTTTTTCATATGGGAATTCAGGGCTTTCATTTTTTTTTTTTAGTATATTGGGTATTTTTTTCTTTTAAATTGTTAGATATTTTTCATTGACTTTGAACAAGGTAAGGATATCTCATTTTATTTTTACTTTAAGAGGTGAAGTTTTAGTTTTAGTTTATCTGTTGACAGTATAAATTTATTAGCTCCAGGTATATGTGTAGAATCTCCTATTAGATTTACTACTCTGAAAGATTTTTCTGTTGTTTTCACCTACCACGAGTCAATGAAAAATGAAGCCCAAAGTCATCTGGACTCAGAAGTTGCCCTCAGGGTGAAAATGAGCTTTGATGCTTTGTTTACCACATTGGACTCTTAGTCCCTTAACTTTAGGTCTCTAGAGAATCTTTATCTTCTTGCCAATTTGTCAGTTCATTAGAATAGATATTTATATTTGTTTCAATCAAGAGGATTAATTACGTTATTTAGTCTGCTATGCTGTCAGAAACTGAAATTGAGATACATACATTTATATAAATGCCTTCTAAACCCAATATTTATAATAATCATGAAAAGATACCTCTATCATTATTTTTAAAGGGTGAATCTAAATGACTTGGTTCAATTGAATTACAAATCTCAGTAGCAATATTATTGTCATTCAACTTTCTTTACCTGATTATTTTTTTCTCTCTGCATTTTTCTTTTCTATTTGGCTGTTAAGTCAATAAAGCACTCTAAGGCTTGTGATCAACAAAGTTAGCAGTTAGCTTATCCTTCTCATTAGAAGTATTGGCATTTAAAAAAATCTTGCAAGTATCTTCTCCCATTCTGAGGCCTGTCTGCTTGCTTTACTTACTGTGTTCTTGGCTGTGCAGAAGCTTTTTAGCATCAGGTCCCAGTAGTGTATTTTTGAAGCTGCTTCAATTGCCTCGGGGGTCCTCCTCATAAAATATTCGCCCAGACCGATTTCTTTAAGAGTTTTCCCTGTACTTCTAGTATTTTTATAGTTTCATGTCTTAAGTTTAAATCTTTAATCTAGTGAGAGTCTATCTTAGTTAATGGTGAAAGGTGTGGGTCCAGTTTCAATCCTCTACAGGTCGCCAGCCAGTCCACCCAGCACAATTTGTTAAATAGGGAATCTTTTCCCCACTGAATGTTTTTAATTGGCTTGTCAAAGATCAAATAACAGTAATTTCTTGGTTCTCTATTCTGTTCCATATGTCTACCTCTATGTTTCCGACAAATGTTTAATAACCAGAATCCACAGAGAACTCAAACGTATAAGCAAGAAAATAACAAGTGATCCCATCTCAGACTGCTCAAGGGACTTGAAGAGCAACTTCTCTGAAGAAGACAGGCACATGGCCTACAGACATATGAAAAAATGCTAATCATCCTTAATCATCAGAGAAATATAAATCAAAACTACTTTGAGATATCATCTAATTCCAGTAAGATTAGCCCATATTACAAAATCCCAAGACCAGAGATGTTGGCGTGGATGTGGAGAAGAGGGAACACTTCTACACTGCTGGTGGGAATGCAAATCAATACATTCCTTTTGGAAAGATGTTTGGAGAACACTTAGAGATCTAAAAATAGACCTACCATTCAATCCTATAATTCCTCTACTAGGTACATACCCAGAAGGCCAAAAATCACATTATAACAAAGATATTTGTACCAGAATGTTTATTGTAGCCCA
>CAUYPK010089318.1:0-18834 GCA_963574355.1 Loris lydekkerianus | reverse complement strand
AAAAAAAAAAAAAAAAAAAAAAAAAAAAAAAAAAAAAAAAAGCAAACTTTTGAGAAAAGGGGGAAAAATCAGAGTAGATTTTTCTACTACTATTCTATACTACAACATAATAGTTTTAAGGACTTAAATGCTAACACCAACATGAATTTCTACCAGTTCTGACAAATCCCTGTGTTTACAGAAGAATTTATATAGTGTCAATAAAAGATTGCAGTATAAACCACATAATCATATAAAACTCTTCATATTTACATAAATTTCAATAGTTTCAAATATTTCAACCATGCATTTATTGAGCAACCATCCCCTAAAACACTAAGTAGGAAAAAAAACACAATTCACTGAGTAAAAGTATATAATTAAGCACAGAGGTATTATAGTCCTTATAAATGGGTACACTGGTCAATTTAACTTATTAGAAAAACCATGCAACTCAGTAAGACAACCAACTTAAAAAGTTATTATTTTGGAAACAAAGTTTCTTTGCCTCAATTTCTGCTGAGGGAATGAGTATCTCAAAGCCTGACCTTTGCTGAATTATCAGGAATTATAACTTACGCATTTTCTTCATCAAAGTTGGCCCGTTTAGATCCAATTTTGTAGAAAGAAGGGAGTTGTGGAGGAGCTGACTTTCCAAATCCAGAAGAAGAGCTAGTTGCCCCAAAGGCACTGTGGGACTGTTGTGGGAGTTTGGGTTCCTCCTTTTTCCCAGCACTGATGGCAAAACCTCCAAAGCCAAATCCTCGCTTAGTGCCAGGACCGCCTTTATTCCAGTTCATGGTGCCAATGATCTGTTAGGAGTAAGATACATGAATATAAATTTAACTTTATAAAGTAAATAGGCCAACTGACTTGCATGTCTTTTCCAACTTCTACCTATAACTTCATTTTAAACTTTATCCTCTTAGAACAGTAACAGTGAGGGCTCTGCCCCGGTAGCACAGTAGTTATGGTGCCAGCCACAATACACCGAGGCTGGCAGGTTGGAATCTGGCCCAGGTCAGCTAAACAACGATAACTGCAACAATAACAACAAAAAATAGCCATTATGGCAGGTGCCTGTAGTCCCACCTACTTGGGAGGCTGAGGTAAGAATCGCTTAAGCCCAAGAGTTGGAGGTTGCTGGGAGCTGTGATGGTATTCTACTGAGAGTGACATAGCAAGACTCTGTCTCAAAAAAACAAAAAACAAACAAAAAAACAGTAACACTGAGGTGGACGCAGTGGCGCACACCCGTATTTCTAGCAAGGATCACTTGAACCCAGGAATTCAAGGCTGTAGTGTGCTCTAATCTTGCCGGGGAATAGCCACTATACTCCAGTCTGGGCAACACAGTAGGTGTGGTGACTCATGCTTGTAATCCTAGCACTCTGGAAGGCCAAGACAGGAAGATTGGCTTAAGGTCAGGAGGTCCAGACCAGCCTGAACAAAAAGAGCAATGTGGGAAAAGCAACACCCTATTTCTACTAAAAATAGAAAAATTAGCTGGGTGTGGTGGCAGGGGCCTTGTAGTCCTAGCTACTTTGTCGGGGTTGGGGGGGAAGCAGGCAATAGGATTGTTTGAGTCCGAGAGATTGCTATGAACATGGCACTCTAGCCCCACTGGCAAAGTGAGACTCATTCCCCCTACTAAAAAGAAAACCAACCCCAAAGCCCCCACATATTTCTGATATACACTATGCTAGAGCCTCAACCAAGTGACTGCGTTTTCTAAAACACCAAAGAAATTGTTATTCATTTTATTGGGATCACCATCTAAGCAGGAATGCAGTATTTAATATTATCCTTTTCAAAAGGACTTGACTGCTAATTAATATCTTATTAAGTTGTGAAATACTCTTAAATATTTTTGGAAACCTGATAGGTGCTAGGCATTGTATTAGGGAACAGGAGATATCAAGATGAAAAGACTTAATCTCTTTTTATGCTCAAAGAATTTAGTCAGCCAGGAAGAGAAAAACAAAAACAACCCCACCCCACCCCCACATTTACAATATAACGCTTTGCTTGGAAGTATCACAAGCAAAAAGAAAAAAAAAAAGTCCCCAAACTAAAGATCATCCTCTAGTAATGACATCTAGAAGAATCAAAGATTCAAAACTTAAAACATATTGGCTTGGCGCTCATAGCACAGTGGTTACAGCGCCAGCCACATGCACCGAGGCTGGTGGGTTTAAATCTGGCCCAGGCCAGCTAAACGACAATGACAACTGCAACAAAAAATAGCCGGGTGTTGTGGCAGGCACCTGTAGTCCCAGCTACTTGGGAGGCTGAGGCAAGAGAATCACTTAAGCCCAAGAGTTGAGGTTGCTGTGAGCTGTGACACAACGGCATTCTACCGAAGGCGACACAATGAGACTCTGTCTCAAAAACAAACAAACAAAAAAACTTAAAAGATATTAACATCAGCTATTTGTAGACATTATCCATTTGTCTCTAAAGGATACTTATGAATCATGCGCTTACTTAGCAACTGCCCACTAGAACACTATTCAGGAAGATACTATGATTCATTAATATGTTGCCTCAAGTATCAGATAGCCTATCACAAAGAAATTTAATCATCAATAAAATCGGTTTACAAGCAATACCTTTTCTCTTACTAGCCTTGGCTCCCAAAAACTTTTTTTTTTTTAACTTTGGCTTTTTTATTCTCAAAAATTTCCCTGGTTTGGACAACAAATCATATTGTCAGTCAAAGGATCACAGTGGGTATAGGCTTCCGAAACCATTTCTGCCTTCTGGGAAGGACTTCCTCCCTAATACCTGAAGCTGATTCCATCTTGTCAATGCCAGCCATGTCCCAGGCCCTGGCCACACCCTCTTGTCCTCCCTATCCCCAGGCTGCCCACCAGGTACACTGTGCTAATGCACTGTGATCTCCAAGTGGCCTCACATACAAGGAACCTCCGTGAGGCGTGTGGGTCCAGCTGCTCTGCGCCCCACATCTCACCTGTTCTCATATTGCTATCTGTTGTTATGTATCTCATAATATATGACTACACAAAAAACTTTTTTAATGACAAAATTGACATATATTTTATAAAAAAGTTAGAAAGCCAAAAAAGGGAACAAAATTTAAAACTACTTGAAATTTCCTCTCCCAGTTATGTGTTTTGTTATTTTTTTGGCTATTTTTCTACGGATATGTTTATATACACACTAGATTTAAAAACAAAACTCAAACTATATTGTACATACTTTACAGATTCCCATTATATATTAAACATATTCCAATGTCAATAAATGTATTTCTTCACTATTAAATACAATTATATATACTTTAGATATGTTTTTGTCCACACCCTTAATTATTTCCTTAAGATTAATTTTTTAAATGTGATTGCCCCCATCAAGAGAATACAAATTCTAAATTTAAAATATTTTACATAATACTTATACTTATGGAAAAGTGTCCATTACACACTGAGAAAATAAAACAATTGCATAAAACAAAGTGGCGTGATCTAATCAACATAAAATTCAATTTATGTGTTACATATATACAGAAGGCTGTTTATCAAAAAGAAATTTTTTTTTGAGACAGGGTTTCATTCTGTTGCCCTGTAGAGTGCCCCTGGCATTATAGCTAATAGCAACCTCAAATTCTTAGGCTCAAGAGATCCTCTTGCTCAGCCTCCCAAGCAGCTGGGACTATAGGTGCCTGCCACAGGCCTGGCTATTTTTTAGAGATGGGGGTCTCACTCTTGCTCAGGCTGATCTCAAACTCCTGAACTCAAGCAATCTACCCATCTCAGACTCTCAAAATGCTAGGATTACAGGTGTGAGCTGTTTTATCAAAAAGTTAGTAGCAGTTATTTGACTTTTTTTTGTTGGTGGTGTTTAACATAAATAAGAAAAATTAAAGGCCAGTTGCAGTGACTCATGTCTGTAATCCTAGCACTCTGGAAGGCCAAGGCAGGTAGATCGCTTAAACTCAGGAGTTAAGACACCAGCCTGAGCAAGAGCGAAGATTCTGTTTCTTAAAAAAAAGCTGGGGGCGGCACCTGTGGCTCAAAGGAATACGGCTCCAGCCCCATATGCCAGAGGTGGCGGGCTCAAACCCAGCCCTGGCCAAAAACTGCACCACCACCCCCCCATCCCCCAAAACAAAAAAACGAGCTGGGCACTATGGCAGGAGCCTGTAGTCCCAGCTACTCTGGACTGAAGCAAGAGGATCACTTGAGCCCATGAGTTAGAGGTTGCTGTGAGCTGTGACCCCACAGCACTCTACTGAGGGTGACAAAGTGAGGACTGACTCAAAAAGAAAAATTAAAATGTTTACAATGGCCTTGGAATTTCAAACAAATGTGGAAAAAGAATGCCAAAAAATGATTTTTATAATAACATTGCTAAAGGAATCAGAAACAATATATGCTGTATTTTTCTGGTGCCACATCCTTCACCTACATGTACATTTTAGGTTTTGTTTAATTGCTATTATATACCACTTAGCTCAGTCCCCAGATAGAATCTGTCTTTACTCATTTTGGACCTCCTTCCTTAACAGTAAACATGGTAAAGGTTAGTAACCGCTTAATAAATACTAGTTTACTTAAACTTAAGATCATCTCTTGCTCTCTTTAGGAATCCTGTAAGAGGATTCATTAATCAGGGAATCAACATAATTCACCTGAGATGAGATTTAGTGAGAATATAAACAAGGACATTTTATCATCTGAAAATTTAGCATTTTTAAACTAATCTTTAATAAGCATGTCTTTGGAAGAGCTGCTCCTAAGCAACAAAAATGATGAACTGAATTTTAACCTCATTTATCCTTGTGAATATAATGTGTAATGAGCTAATAAATGAGCCACAGAAATGAGAAAGTAGGCAAAGAAAGGAGGGAAGAAAGACATTTAATTGAGGTTTATATTGCTTTTCAAAATCACACAATGTCCCAGCAAGAAAGCTTTCAATGGTTACTGAAAGCTTGCTAAGGAAGGTCAAGCAATACAGGAGGCTATAGGCATTTAGACATGAAAGATATAGTTTCTTTTCTCAAGAAATAGACAGTGCAGGTTTAGCCAGCTAAAAAAACAACACAATGGGTACTAACAAAGGTACTACACAAGGTCTGTTCAATGGTGGCCCAGGAGAGGGCACCTGACACTGGATGATTTTCTGGGAGATGACGTGTTAAATTTTGAAATGTGAGGAGGCAATAGACCACAGAAGCAGAACTGGAGGGCATTTTAGATTGAGGGAACTATAAGTACTACCACAGAGAACAGAAAATAGGTTGGTGCAGCTAGAGTTCAATAGGACATTTGGGAACATTGCAGGACACGTGTTCAGAAGCACAGGCAGGACCAAGATGAACAGCTTAGTAGGCTGCGCTAAGAATGGTATGTTCTGCCAGTTACAGAGAATCATTAATTTTAAGCAAAAGGGGAATATATTTCTGATCAGTACTTCAGAAAGACTGATACCTACAGCAGGGAAAAGTAGGAGGCAAAGAAAGTAGTTAGGAGGCGGTCATAAAACACAGATGTTAAGAGAGCTAAGGAGAGATGCCAAGTGAAGTTGGACATGGCAGCAGGGTCTGAGGTAGAGCTATAGATGTGGTATTAAACATTTGCATTTGAGGTTACTGATGTAAATGAGCTAGCAGAGAGAGGATGCAGGGAATGAGAAAAGAGGTAAGATAAATCTTAGGCTATACCAATATTCAGAAATGGGCAGGAAAGAGAAGCTTACATGCAAACTTAAAAAAGGAAGAAGGGGAAGAGAAGTGGACAAAGGGAGGGAAAGGGGGGTAACAGGTAAGAAGAGAAGTTTTACAAAAGAAAACTAAAGAGAAGCTAAGTCAGTCAAGAACTAAAAAGCCTCTGCTGGACACCCAACCAGGAGTCATCAAATGAAAGCAGTTTCAATGGAGCAGCAGGGCAGGGTGGAGGAGTGACTGGTAAATAAGTGGTTGAGAGTGAAGACTAGATCAAAAAGAGTAAAGATTACTTTGTAGGTCATTCACCAGTGACAGGAAGGACAAAGTGATTTATTAAGTAGAGGAATTTTATTTTTTAAAGAAATGTAGTGCCTGTGGCTCAAGCAGTAAGGCACCAGCCCCATATACCAGAGGTGGTGGGTTCAAACTCACCCAGCCCCAGCCAAAAACTGCAAAAAAAAAAAAATGTAAGCAGTTTATATGCCACAGGGGAAAACCAATAAAGTTAGAAAAACTAAGGATATACCAGGATAGAAAAAAATCATTGGATTTCCTGAGAGAAAAAGAATAGACCAAAACTCTTAACAGGAGAAGCAAATAACTCTACTTCCTGGACTAGAAGGAAGGAGACATGGATATGAAATTAGTCCTAGTAAATAATCAAAAGGTGCATTATTACTAAAGAAGCAAATCAACTTTTGCTACATATAGGCAGGCAGTAAGACTCTGAGCAGATAAGAGTTGTTTAATATAGTGGTTCTCAACCTTCCTAATGCCACAACCCTTTAATATAGTTCCTGTGGGTCATGACCCACAGGTTGAGAACCCAGCCTAAGACTCAGCAAGACGGAAAAGCAGTCCTTTCACTAGCAGATGAAGAACAGGCTGCCTATTTTCCCTAATTACTCTGGCAAGGGCAAACAACTGTGCTTTCTATATTCCCCACTAACGAGGAGGTTAGCTCCAAGAAGGAATGGACTTTGTGGATTTGTTCACCACTGTGTCACTGGTGCCTACTATGTAGGTAGTACTCAAATTATTTTTTTTAAATGAATACATATCATGTATCCAGACTCTCTAAAATTCATACTAGTATTTAAGAAAACCACCACTATTCATCACTACAAATTTTGTTAATCAGCCATCCACCCTTCCTGATTAAATCTAACCCATATCATCCTCAGTGAATCATTCATTACTCAGTATCTTAACAATTGTTTTTCCTGCTATTAAACCATGTGTTGTATATGCTATTGAAATTTGAAAATCACAGAGGTCTGAGAGATTACAACTGATGGAATAAGCAAACAATAGCCACCCTAATTTCTATTTGATTGTTTAAAAAAAAAAAAAAAAAGATGAAACCAGGTTCAGTAACTCATGCTTATAATGCCTTTGGAAGGCCAAGGCAGAATCATTTGAGCCCAGGAGTTGGACGTTACAGTGAGCTCTATGTATAACTGTGCCACTGCACTCCAGCCTAAGCAACAGAGCGATGGGAGGGGGAGAAGAAAGAAGATGAACCCTCCTCTGTTTAGCCTATTAAAACTAGTATTTATGGCGTGGTTCCTGTAACTCACTGGTTAGGGTGCTAGCCACATGCACCAGAACCGGTGGGTTTGAACCTGGCCTAGGCCTGCTAAACAATGACAACAACAATGACGGCAAGGGAACTGCTTGAGCCCAAGAGTTTGAGGTTGCTGTGAGCTGTGTGACACACCACAGCATTCTATCGAGGGCAACATTATGAGACTGTCTCAAAACACCCCCCCCCCAAAAAAAAATCAAAATATAGCAGGGATATTAAAAAATTAACTATAGTCATACTATTTGTGGGTCTGTCCAAAGCTCTCTTTATGTGCTCCTAAAACATAGGTTATAACAAAATACCTAGCACATCATCCTTTCCTCCCAACTGTCAAACTCTCATTAAAATTTAGCTCTGAAACCTCCCCTATGCCTCTATAAACACTTTCAAATTGATGACAGAAAAGGTGAAAACACCAACTAGCCCCAATGCAGAAATTCGGATTGCTTCCTAAACCCAGGAAACCTTCAGATTTCATTAAAAACAACAAATGGGAGGCCAAGGCAAGATCACCAGAGGCCAGGAGTTTGAAACTAGTGTAGGCAACATAGCAAGACCCAGTCTCTACCAAAAAAAAAAAAAAAAAAAAAAAAAAATAGAAAGAAAGAAAAACAAAGGAAAAATTAGCTAGGTAGTACCAGCAGCTACTCAGGAGGCTGAGAAAGTAAAATTGATTCAGCCCAGGAGTTTGACGTTGCCGTGAGCTATAATGATGCCACTGCACTTACCCAAGCAACACACATCTTGTTTAAAAAAAAACAAACAAAAACCAAACTCAACTACAGAACAACAATTAAAAAATGGGCAAAAGACATGGATAGACATTTCTCCAAAGATCTACAAATAGCCAACAAGCACATACAAAACGCTCAACATCATTAATCATTGGTGAAATCAATACCACAATGAGGTTATCAATCACTTCATACCCATTAGGATGGCTACTATGAAAAAAAAAGGGGAGAAAATAGTAAGCGCTAGCAAAGATGTGGAGTAACCGGAATCCTCTTACACTGCAGGTGGGAATGTAAAATGGTTCAGCTGCCACTGAAAGCAATATGGTGGTTTTCCAAAAGATTAAACATAGAATTACCATCTGATCCTGCAATTCTGCTTCTGGGTATATAGCCAGAAGAAGTGAAAGCAGGAACTTGAACAGATTATTTATACACCCATGTTCATAAAAGCATTATTCATGATAGCAAAAGGTGGAAGCAACCCAAGTATTCTTTGATGGATAAAGTGGCACATACATACAATGAAATATTAAGCCTTAAAGAAAAAGGGAATTCTCAGAAGAAAAAAAGAAATTTGGGAATGATCACATGTATTAATAAAGAAAATAAACAAAAAAATAAAAAGGGAATCCTTATACATGCCGCAACATGAAGGAACCCTGTGGACATTATGTTAAGTCCAGTCTCAGAAGTATAAACACTGCAAGGCACCCAGAGTAGTTAAACAGAGAGATAGAAATTGTGGTCTTCAGAGTCTGTGTGTGGGAGGGAGAGAATGGAGCCGTTATTATTTAATGAGTAAAGAGTTTCAGTGAAAAGAGTTGAGGCTGAATGGTGGTGATAGCGGCAAAAAACTTGGAGATACTTAATGCTGTTCATCTTCGTTAAAAATGGTACTGTTCGTATGTGTAGTCTGTAACTTAAAAAAAAAAACCCCAAAACTAAAGACTTAGATTCCATTTACACACCAATTTTTAGATTGCTATTTTATGAGAGAAAATTATGCTATCTAGGCCTCAGTCTCTACTTTGAAATGCAAGCATGTTTTAGACAAGAGTCTCATCTCAGTCATCCTGGGTAGAATGCCATGGCATCATAGCTCACAGCAACCTCAAACTTCTGGGCTCAAGCAAGCCTCTGGCCTCAGCCTTCCAAGGAGCTGAGACTATAGGCGCCCACCACAAGGCCTGGCTATTTAAGAGACAGGGTTTTGCTCTTGCACAGGCTGGTCTGGAACTCCTGAGGTCAAGCAATCTTGCCTTGGCCTCCCGGAGTGCTAGGATTACAGGCACCAGCCACTTGGCCACAATTTTCCTCTTTAAAAAATTTCCTTTAGGCTCAGTGTCTGTGGCTCAGCAGCTAGGGCGCTGGCCACATGCACTGGGGCTGGCAGGTTTGAGCCCAGCCCGGGCCTGCCAAACAAAAACTACAACCACCACCACCACCACCCCAAAAAAATTCCCTTTAAAAATAAAATACCTGCCCGGTGCAGTGGCTCGTGCCTACCACTCTGGGATGCCGAGGCAGGTGGATTGCCTGAGCTCATAGTTCGAGACCAGTGTGAGCCAGAGTGAGACCCCCGTATCTAAAAAACAGCTGGATGTTGTGGCAGGCGCCTGTAGTTCCAGCTATTTGGCAGGCTGACACATGAGAATTGCTTGAGCCCAAGAGTTAGCAGTTGCTGTGAGCTATGACATCAGAGCACTCTACTGAGGGCAACAAAGTTGAAACTCTGTCTCAAATAAAATAAAATAAAAATACAAAGAAAAAAAAAAAAAAAAAAAAAGGAACTGGGGCAAGAGGATCTCTTGAGCCAAAGAGTTGAGTTGGAGGCTGCTGTGAGCTATGATGACACTATAGCACTCTACCCAGGGCAAGAGCTGAGACGCTTGTCTAAAAAAAAAAAAAAAAAAATTAAATACCTAATTTGAAAAGAATTAGCTAATAATTCATAAATAAACTTTAATAAGTATTTGCTTTAAAAAGAACCTAAGTAGGGTCTCAGGAATAATATCCATTTGATACTTACCAATGATGACCGCTAACAACTTGGTTACATGCCCAGTAAAATGAAAGACACCTCTGATACATACCCTGTCATCTCCATTCTCATTTTTGCAAAAAGTGTGTCTGATTATTATTCAGCTTCTAAATCACTATAATAGTGACAACTAAATAAAAATATACTTAGTGCCTATTTTGTGCCATGCACTAAAGATACAGTGATGGAGTCAGACGGAGTTTAGTCTGGCCCAGGGGAGAGAAAAATTAAAATCATGTAATTTCAGGCAGTAAAAGTGCTATGAAATGTCAGCAAGCTGGGTAAGAGGCAAGCTGTTGCAGATACAAGTCACGCAAAGCCTCTCTGAGGCAAACAACACACATTTGATAGGTACCCTTCCTCCCTCAATCTACTGTTTCAACAAGGTCTTTTTTTTTTTTTTTTTTTTTAGGAGACAGAGTCTAACTCTGTCAGGGCATCATAGCTCACAGCAACCTCAAACTCCTGGGTTTGAGTAATCCTCTTGCCTCAGCCTCCCAGAGTAGCTGGGACTACAGGTGCTTGCCGCTACACTTGGCTACTTTTTAGAGATCACAGCACTTTTTTTTTTTTTTTTTTAAGAGACCAGGTCTCACTCTTGCTTAGGCTGGTCTTGAACTCCTGAGCTCCTTGGCCTCCCAGAGTATTAGGATTACAGGTGTGATCCAATGCGAAGAATGTATTTTTTTTTTTCTTTTTATGTGTAAGTGTAAGTCTATGTAACGGCTCCTTCTCACGGAAGGGAGAACGCTGGAATAGGTTAGACTTTCTTGCTATAGCAACCTCAAATTGTGTCAGACAGTTCTGATCATCTGCCACAGAGTGTTGCTTGCAGTAAGAATGTGTTATTGGAAAAGTCATAGTAACATACATCCAGAGGCTGCATCTACAACCAGAAAATGTTTCATAATCCATGAAAAGAGATTCCATATAGTAAAGCATAAAATAACGAAGTAACAGTGAGGCAGACAGTGAAGAGACAAAATAAATTTTTACTTCCTTTGGCAGAGTAGCATGGTTTGTGTTAATACTGTGGAACTAGTGAAAGTCATACTGAAGTGACGTATTCATTCAGATACTCAGCAAATCCCTCTTCTTCCAGGTTCCTTCAGATCCTGCCCCCCAAACTACTGAACCTATATTTCTATCATTCCCTTCAATTCAATAACTCTTCAGTTAATCTGGCTGAAATGAGACCTAGTGTGGCAACCACTTTAACCATTCACATTCCCTAGGGACTCCCCGTAAGTCCTTAGTTTTCCAAGAAAACCACTCACTTCAGTGAATCCTCTTCCCTCTATCTGGATTCCCTCCCCACCAAATCTCTCACTACATCTGCCAAAGTTGTAACCCTTCGAAACACATCTCAAATACTAACTCCTAGGACAAAGACATGAATAAGATTTCTCCAGAGAAGTGATAACCTCCTCCTTCAAACTCCATTTCCAGTCTTAAAACATCTCATGTTTAATATAGCTATTTTGTGTTGTTCCCCAACTCCAGGATAGGTTTCATGATTGAAAAAAACAAGTTTGTCCATTTTTAAAAATCTTACAGTGTGTTTTTTAGAGTACACACTCATAATTCATGTTTATTAAACATGTAGAAGACTCAAAGAGAACTACCACTGTGCTGAGGAAAACTTCGAGTGGCATAAAGTTCTATTTGGTATGATTCCAGGCACCAAAATGCTGTGATCTGGTAAGAAATCACAACAGAGGGTGGTGCCTGTGGCTCAAAGGAGTAAGGGCATCAGCCCCATATACCAGAGGTGGCTGGTTCAAAGCCAGTCCCGGCCAAAAACTGCAAAAAAAAAAAAAAAAAAGGAAAAAAAAAATCACAACAGAATAGTAAAATAGCAATGAATTACTATGTTCAAACTCTAGCTTTGCCACTAACATGAAGTGAACCTCAGGGAAGTTATTCAGTTTCTCTAGGCTTCAGTTTCCTCATGTATAAAATGATGAGACTATAAAGAGCTGGTGTGAAAAAACACACAACCATAGCTAGAATCCAGGCAGGGCACAGAAAGATTCAAGCTACGTACAGAGGACAAGGACATTCTAGACAGGAAGATAAAATCAGCAAAGGCTAAAAAGTGAGAATAAATATGGAACATAACACAACTGGCTAGTTTTTGTTCTGGGCAATGGTGGGCAGAAAAGACATGATTTAAATTAGTTTAAAGGTAGTGGATTAGGCTGGGCACAGTGGCTCACCCCTGTAATCCTAGCACTCTGGGAGGCTGAGGTGGGTGGATTGCTTGACCCTTAGGAATTCAAGACCATCTTGAGCAAAAGCGAGATCCCCGTCTCTATTAAAAAAACAGAAAAATTAGCTGGGTATCATGTTCCATGCCTATGGTCCATGTCCATAGCCCCCACCACTAGGGAGGCTGAGAGGCAGGAAAATCACTTGAGCTCACGAGTTTGAAGCTGCTCTGAGCTATGACAATGCCACTGCACTCTATCTGGGGTGACAGAGCAATATTCTGTCTTTAAAAAAAAAAAAAAAAAAAAAAAGCGAAAGTATACTGAAAACTAATTATATAAACCACATTACTTTATCACTTGTATTTCTGGAGGCAGAAAGATGTTTCTAGTGACAGTAACTAGTGTGTCCAGTCTACATAATAATCTGCCTTGAGAACATCTCACACACTATATACCAGTTAGTTCTTTAATGAGAAGCTATATATAAAACTCAAGAGTTGCGTCACATTTTCCTCAAGTCAAATACAAGTAAATGCAGGAGTATAATTATTATAGAAGCATCCCTTTTCTTATACTAACTTAAACCAAGAGCTGATTGCATGACTATCAATGTGATAAAACACAAATTTACAGAACTGCACTATTCCACGAATTACCCTTAAATTGTAACAATGTAAGTCAGATTCTCTTACTCCTTGGGCACAAAATCCTCAATGGTTGCCATTTGAGTAAAGGTGAAATCTTAACTGTCTAAAAAGCTCTGGTTGTTCTGCCCACTGCTTTCCCCCTTCTTCCCTGACCTCATCTCCTACTATTCCCTCTCATCACAGGGTTCCAAGCACAGTGGTGTTCTCACTGTTCCTCTAACAGACCAGCTTTGTCCTCTTCAAGGCCTTTACTGCTGTTCCCCTGCTTGGAATGTTCTTTCTCCCAGATACTCACATGGTTCACTCCCTTACCTTCTTCTAGTCTGCTTAAGTATTAGTGTGTCTGTAAGGACTTCCCTAATCACTCTATAGTAAATACCAATAACACATTCCCATCCCACTCGCCAGCTTTATTTTTTTCCTAAAGCACTTTTTATCTTCTAACACACAGTATAATTTATAAATTTGTATGCCTTTCTTCTCCCCATTAGAAACTCTAACACCTAAAACGGTGTTAGGGGATAGGCACACAATAAACACCAATAAAATTATTAATGGAATAAGTGAGTCACACATTAGGCTACATAATGCCGCTTCTAGGGAAAGGACAATACATTTTTCCCCATCGCTGATAGTCCAAAAATTAACATTTTGTAGCCATGTATTTTCCTATATGCCAGAACTGGGTTTGGCCCTGAAAAATAAAAGTCAATTAAGATAATTCCTGTCCTTTAGAAACTCCCAGGTGTGTATACATATGCGGAAGGACCGACATACAAACATCACTTACAAAAAAACCCTAGACAAGGACGCCACGGGAAATTCAATAACAACCTAAATTAGGAGTGAGGGCAAGGAAAGAAATGCTCACCAAAGCGATGAGACTACAATTCCCCCACACGCTCGACTGGTACAATAATTTCTGTTTATATTTTTGGTGCGTATGCTTGCAACTGCACATAAATTATTTATTCACATCAGAAAGGCTCTCAAGTAGGCCGCAAAAAAGTTTGTGACTAAGGTGATGCTAATCGCTCATCTCCAGGCTGCACAAAGAGCCACCGACTATGTCTTTTACAGTCTTCTTAGCAGCTTTTGCCTATTAGGACCGCTGCTTTTGGGGTTTGCATCTCCCACTTGCCTGCTTGGGTCCGAATCCTCCCTGTGGCAATCCTGGCCTCAGAGCCGTGCGGGCGCCACCTCCGGAAAGCCGCCAACTGGGCGTCGGTAAGAGTTGCGAGAAGCGAGAACCGTGGGAGGACGGCGCGGCTCTGAAGGCCCCTTCCAGGCTTCAGCCCGCACTTCCATCCCTCCCCGGTCCCCTGGCCGCTGATGCCGAAGTCTCCGCGGACTCTTTGTTAAGCGAGGCCGCGGTTCTCCGCCCTTGCTAGGCCCCACAGTAGCCTCCAGTGCCCCCGAGGATAAGCAGCCCTGAGGCCAGACGGCGCACGCACAAACCTGCTGCTACCGCTGCAGCGGCAGCTGCTACTATCACCGGCGCGGAGAAAACCTCGCGGCCCCAAAGTACGCGCTGCCTGGACTCCGTCCCGCCGCGCTCTTCCCTCTCCGCCCCCTTCTCCGCCGCTGCTGCTGCTGCCGCCGCCGCCGCCGCCGCCGCCGCCTCTGACCCGTTGCTGAAAGGGGGAGGGGAACGAAAACCAGACATGCGCAGAGAAAACAGCGCGGGTCGAAAGGCGGGGCCTGAAGTTACGGCTCCCGGAAGATGCTGCTGGCTCCTGGCCTTAAAGTTCCAGAATGCCCCACAGGCTTCTCGGAGTCTCACAGAAAGCTGCTGCCGGGTGAAGAAGGTTCATGGACCAACTAGAAAGTGGGTCCGGGAATAAAGAGGGACAGCAACAGGGAGACACCCAAAAATCCCAAGAGAAAAGGAGTTGGGCGAATACACCCACATTTACATTAAAATGTCTATCTCCTTAAGTCTGGTCCATTGTGAATAGGACCTGAGCATTTCTCTGCCTTTAGCCACGTGGTCCCATAGAGCATGGCCACTTTTAGCTTCCGGAGCGCCCGTTCAGTGTGACGTCAACTTGACTGAACCCTGCTGAGGAGGCCTGGGATAGGCGAGGGCAGTTCCGGGGCCGGGGCGGGGATTATGTAATTTTCCCAGCAGTCCCACCTCCCCTCAGCTAGGCGGGGGACGGGGAGGTCTCGCGCAGGGCCCGAGGCTGCGTCCCGCCCCGCACGCCGCGCGCAGCTGTGAACTAACCGCGCGCATTCTACGTAACGGACGGCGGAGGCTAGGTGAAGGGGGGCGCGGCGTGATCGAGCCACCTGGTTGGGCTGTGTCTTTGCGGCATCCGGGCAGTGGAACCGCAGCGACACCGAGGTGGCGGCCAGGCTGAAAGGCGGGAGGGGTAGAGGTGGAGGACGCTGGAGCCCTCGGCCTAGTTTTAGCTTCGGCTACAGGTAGGTAGCGGGTCATAACGCGTTTGTCAGTGGGGCCCGGCGACGCCGAGCAGTGACTCGAGTTGCGTGGCCTATAGTTCGATGTGGTTTCTCAACCAACACCTAAGTCCGGCGTGTGGTGACATGCATTGGTTCCTGCGCCTTTTCCGACTTTTTTTTTTTTTTTTCTCTCCGTCCACGTAAGGCCCATTTTTTGTTGGGTTTTGGGGGGGTTGGAGTAATTTTAATGGATTTCGGGAACTTTCCCACAGAAATGTTGGGGGGTGAGCAAATGCCAACCAGAACGGCAAGTGTGCACCATGAAAAATGGAAATAGACATTAGAATGATTTGTTTCTACAGGGTAGGTAGAGACTGGACTAGGGTAGTTTAAAAGAAGCAACAACTTCTGTAGTCAATTTTTTCTGAAGGTTTCTGACATGAAACGTTTTCCATGTAAGGACGTGGGACTGTCATGATTTCCAGAATACTCGTATTCTGATCGTTGTCAGAAAGGCCTTCAGGAGTGTCAGAGACTGGGTGGCCTGGCAGAGAGTTGAACATGTGAGAGAGAAATCACTTGACAGGTGCAGCAGAGACTTCTGAGAAGGAAGGCCCACATATCATGACTTGGATAATTTTAACCTAAATGACCTTAAAGGTGCTCTGTTACAGTGTTGAGTTGTCTTGGAAGTGTTTTTATGGGGGGAACATTCTGAATGGAAATTTCTGTTTGAAATGATCAGGCATTTTAGTAGACCATTAATCAAGTTGACAACACTTGACTAAAGTACAAGTGTTAACCTTTAGTCTCATCTATTTTGAAAAAAATTTTAAGACTGGGATTTGAAAAGGAAAACACTAACAATTAAGTTTTTTTTAACCCTTAAAGGATATTCCTAAGACACAGCAGAAAGAAGGAATAGGAACTAGTATTTATTGAGGGCCTTCAGTGTGTCAGGCAATGTGTTCAAATGGCACTTATCTCCTGTAGTACCCACCACAGCCCAGGAGCAAGTACCAAATTTTGTCCCTTTGGGCGGCTCTTGTGGCTCAGTGAGTAGGGCATTAGCCCCATATACTGAGGGTGGCGGTTCAAAGTAGGCTCCGCTAAACTGCAATAAAATAGCCAGGCAGGGTGGCACCTGTGGCTCAAAGGAGTAGGGTGCCAGCTCCATGTGCTGGAGATGGGTTCAAACCCGACCCCAGCCAAAACTGCAAAAAAAAAAAAAAATAGGCATTGTGGCAGGCGCCTGTGGTCCCAGCTACTTGGGAGGCTGAGGCAAGAGAATTGCCTAAGCCCAGGAGTTGCTGTGAGGGGTGACGCCATGGCACTCTAACCGAGCGTGATAGAGTGGGACTCTGTCTCTAAAAGCAAAAAATTGTGTCCCTTTTTTTGCAGGTGGCGGGGGACAGGGAATTTTAAGTAATTTTACTAAGGTCATATGCCTGGTAAATGATAGAGCTGATATTTTAAACCGTGCATGAGGAAAAAAGAGCACATACCCCACTAAAATATATGCTCTTTTTCTCTATTTCTTCCACTTGTGATCAAATGTCACAACATGAGAACTAGGGGGAAAGCATAGACACATTAGAAAAGAAACTTTGTTTAACATGTAATAACTTAGAGAATTGATGACTGTTAGAACTAGTGGAAGCCAAAAATATCCCTTTTAGAGTTTAGGAGCATTCATTAATAAAAGATTGTTAAAGAAAGGTTAGGAGTGTTTGGAGACACATCACAAACCTCTTTGAGGTTGGTGTTGAGAAGGCAGCTTGCTTTCCCACAAAATGTTCCCTGGTGTTAACCTCAAAGATCAAATACCGTATATACTCGAGTATATACGGTAGTGGAAAGGCATCTTTCTAGTTCCAGAATCCCCTCCTCATATGCCACACTTAATAGATACTCAAGTAACTTACATAAAATGAAAATGACCTATGCACATTCACCCATGTATTTTAAAGTTGTCTATAGTTTACTTATAATACCTAATGCAATGTAAATGCCATGTAAACAGTTGTTATGCTGTAATTTTTTGGTTTTCCTATTTTTTATTGTATTGTTATCTTTTATTTATTTATTTTTTCTGAATATTTTGAATCCGTGGTTGTTTGAATCCACAGATGTGGAACCCACTCATGTGGAGACTGACTGTGATAGGGTGGCCTATCCTTTATGGCATCTTTCTTCATTCTCACCATTGCCAGATAAATACTGTTTTACTCAGTTATTTCAGCTACTTCATATTTTTCCTGCCTCAAGTACACTTCTCCAATTCATTCTACCCATAAGCTGTCAGTGTTAAATTACAAATCCAATAATGTCGCTCCTCTACTTAAAATCCTTTAGTTGCTTCTAATTATCCAAACTTCTTGGAATGGTATTTAAATAAACATCATCATGATCTAGCCCCTGACAGCCTTTCCAGCCTCATTTTCTCGATGTGGGTCTATAAACCCAATGCTCTATCCTACCAAACTCTTAAAATATGCTGTTTCAGGTCTCTGTGCTATCACTGTTCCTCAGCCTGCAATGCCTTATCTTTAGTGCAGGAACCATTTTATTTCCTTACAACTATTACTTTTGGCCAAGCAAGGTAGCTCACGCCTGTAATCCTAGCACTTTGGGAGGCTAAAGAGGGAAGATCACTTAAAGGCCAGGAGTTTGAGGCCAGCCCGGGCAGCAGAGTAAGACCCCATCTCTACAAAAAATAGAAAACTTTTCTGGGATTGGTGGCATGCACCTGTAAGGCTGAGAAGGATCACTTGAGACTAGGAATTTGAAGTTGCATTGAACTATGATGATACTACTGCATTCTAGCCCAGGCAGGAGAGGAAGACCTTGTCTCTAAAACAAAAACAAAAAAACTGTTTCTATTAATTACAGAAGTACATTGTAGAAAAATATAAAGAAAAATAGCCACAAACTACCCATAATCCTACCATATAAACCACTATTTATGCAACTAGGTATACCCGTCTAAACCATTTTTTTTTTTTTTTTTTTTTTTTTTTTGGTAGAGACAGAGTCTCACTTTACCACCCTCAGTGGAGTGCGGTAAAGTGTCACGGGACTCACAGCAACCTCCAGCTCTTGGGCTTCCACGATTCTCCTGCCTCAGCCTCCCGAGCAGCTGGGACTACTGGCGCCCGCCACAACGCCCAGCTATTTTTTGGTTGCAATTCAGCCGGGGCTGGGTTTGAACCTGCCACCCTCAGTATATGGAGCTGGCACCCTACTCACTGAGCCACAGGCGTATTTGCTTCTAAAACATTAGTAACATAGTTACTAACTTTATTTGTAACAATTTTTTTTTGTATTAAATCATAGCTGTGTACATTAATGCAATCCTGGGGTACAATGTGCTGGTTTTATATACAATTTTAAATGTTTTTATGGCTGGGGCTGGTTTTGAACCTGTCACCTCTGGCATATGGGGCTGGCACCCTACTCTTTGAGCCACAGGGGCCTCCCCTTTTTCTTCCATTCTTGAGATACTTTGCTAAGAAGAATATGTTCCAACTC
>CAUYPK010089313.1:0-24806 GCA_963574355.1 Loris lydekkerianus | reverse complement strand
TGTTATATTGTGACTTTTGGTCTTCTGGGTATAAACCTAGTAGAGGAATTACAGGATCGAATGGCAGGTCTATTTTTAGGTCTCTAAGTATTCTCCAAACATCCTTCCAGAAGGGACGTATTAGTGGGCATTCCCACCAGCTGTGTAGAAGTGTGCCCTTTCCTTCACATCCACGCCAACATTTCTGGTTTTGGATTTTGTTATGTGGGCTACTCTTACTGGGTTAGGTGATATCTCAAAGTAGTTTTGATTTGCATTTCTCTGATGATTAAGGATGATGAGCTTTTTTTCATGTGTTTGTAAATTTTGCGCCTGTCTTCTTTAGAGAAGTTTCTCTCAAATTTATTAGCAAGAAAAGAACACATGACCCTATTTCAGGGTGGACAGATGACTTATAAAGCCACAGTGCTGGTCTAGAGAACAGCTAGGGAAGGCCTGAGCCCCAGGGCAAATCTTAAGTTTGGATATGTTATTCAAAAGCTAGCAGCAACAGCAACGATTCTTTGGAATTCGACCAACATGGTTTTTTAGAGCAAATTATTTCATCACTGACATTGTTTAGAATTCCCAATGCATGTGAATCATAAAAATCAGACTTATCTTTAGTCAATGTTATTATTGTTCTAAAATCCCTGCAGAGAAGCTTTTCCCTGACTTCCTGTACTCTGGAGTAGACCACCGGCCACCTCATTGCAGCGTCTGCTGGTGGGGACCAGACTGAAGTTCAAGGTTTTAACAAATGCATACATCCATGAAACCATCACCACAGTTAAAGTACCAAAGACTTTCCTCATCTCACAGTGTTCTCTGCATCCTTCCCAGCCAGTCCTCAGGTTCCTACCAGTTCGTGGCCTCAGAAAACATGGGCCTCGTGGGTTTTTTGTTTTGTTTTGTTTTGTTTTTTTAAGTTTCTGGCCAGGGCTGGATTTGAACCCGCCACCTCTGGCATATGGGGCCGGCGCCCTACTCCTTTGAGCCACAGGCACCGCCCCATGGATCTCATTTTTATCACTATATCTGTCTTATCTAACTTCATATAAACCAGTGGTTCTCAACCTTCCTAATGCCTCCTATGCCACAACCCTTTAATACGATTCCTCATGTTGTGGTGACCCCCAACCATAAAATTATTTTTATTGCTACTTCATCACTGTAATTTTGCTACTGTTATGAACTGTAATGTAAAAATCTGATATGCAGGATGCATTTTCATAGTTACAAAGGGGTTGTGACCCACAAGTTGAGAACCACTGGAATGGAATCATGCACACAAAAAGAGCAAGTTAAAATCAGATAATTTGCCATGTGTGGTATAACAAAACTGCTCTTGTCCTGGCTTCTAGAATTTTATGTGAACACTATAGTATCTGAGGGCTTCTATTAAAGTGTGAACCAGCATTTTTTAAAGTCCTAATTTTTTCAAAAAAATGTTGGATAGACTTTTACTAATAGATTGGATGAATTATTCGCTAGGCCTGAAATTAGTTGCTATAATAATTATAAAGGATAATTTAGTGAAAATAAAAATATGTATTCAACACATATCTGCTCATTCTCTATTACCCTGAAACACATATCTGCTCATTCTCTATTACCTTTGAAAATATGTAGAACGTGAAAAAGAGAGCTGAGACATTGCTTTCCCTTGAGTGGCCGAAGGGTATTCCTCTTGCTACAGACGGCCTTGCTTACAAGTTCACTGAGAGCTCAGTCCTCATCCTATCACGTTATGTAATATACGCCTAAGACATTTCACTATGACACAGTGTGATGGTCCCTCAGCATTTCTGTGTTCTTGTTTTTGAATAACTGACAGACCTCTCCCCTGCCACCATCAAGATATTGCCAAACACGTGGACACACAGGGAGAATTATTAGGCCACATCCCAGCAGCGAGGAGGGGATTAATGCTGATGCTGAGGGTTAGCTGTGGCAGAGAGCAGGACGGGGTCTCTTCATGGTCTCTCCTGGAGTAGGAATTGTCGACCGTCTCTGAAGGTTTCGCTCAGACTACTTTTAACAGCACACAAGGAATATTGTATAAGTGTGTTAGAATATGAAGGCATATTTGTCTTTGCAACTTAGATGAATATATTCAAAATATAATACTATTATCAAGCAACAGAACAGAATAATAATACTAATGAAATATTAGGCATTCCTTTTGAATATTAGATTATAGCAGAAAACATGACCACCTGCTTTAAAGTATGTTTGAAAAATGAATTTCCAACACATATTCAGGGAGTTAAGACTGTGCCATTTTCTTATTTAATAGTTAAAAAATTGGGGAAATGGGATGACTTGTCTCAAAGTAATGTAAGTTAAACATTTTTTTATTTTTTATTTCCTTGCTTATCTTTTATTTTTATTTCTTTGCTTTTTTGTTGTGGTCGTTGTTGAGACAGAGTTCCACCCTGTGTCCTGAGCAGAGTGCGATGGCGTCACAGCTCACTGCAACCTCAGACTGGGCTGTGGGCATCCCGCTGCCTCAGCCTCCGGAGGCCGCTGGGATTACAGATGCTCATGGCAGCACCCGCCTGTGTTTTTCCATTTTTTTAGGAGTTGGTGTCTCACTCTCATTCAGGCAAGTCTCGAACTCCTGAGCTCAAGCAATTCTCCCTCCTCAGCTCTAGAGAAATGCCAATGTTTCTTTCTCCAATAATTTTTCTCTTTAGATTAAACAAGTTCCTTATAAATTTTACAATATTATCTATTAATTGATCCAATACATATTTCAAACTCACTAAACATTCCAAAATCAGAGCAGCCTTGTGAAGAGAAAAATGTTATCAATAAAGTATATGAAATAATTATATAAAGTGTTTCATGCAAATAAAAGTCAAAATCTGCTGTATTTAACTCAAAAATTTTAATAGATTCAAAATTTTAGTGAAAAGCACTAAAACAGAAATCATAAATATAATCACAGATACGACCAAAGAGATGATATAAAATTTTTAGAATTCACACGTATGAATTGGAAATGAAGATATGTGTCATATAGAACAGTTTTGCCTGAATATATAATGTAAATAAAGCTCTTTAAGAAAGATAAAATCAATAAATGCTATTTTCACCACAAATTATTAACATTGCAGAAACAGATTGATTTAAGGAGTGTGATATTTTTACTATGCCAGCTTACATAAATATAGTAAATTATGTCTCAGATACAGATGATGGATAAAATAATTGGTATTCAAATTTTTTAATAAAAATACACAACTAGCACTTAAAATATACATGCGTTACACCTGGATTTTACCCTCCTGGAAGGCTGTGTAACACAAAATTCTGGGAGACTATAACTCAACCAGAGATCTCTGTCTTGATATTGGTGAATTTCTAATCACTTTTGTTTCTGATTATTTATAAAGAGAGGAGATGAAGTTTTAGAATAAAAAAAGAGGATGTCTGAGAGGCATCCTCTGTAGTGATAAATTGAGAAAGATTTGCAAATCTCTGCAAGGAAAAGAGAGGTAAACTAAGGAAAAGGGAGCGCATTGTAGGAGCCCAGGAAAGGCCTGAGAAATTCCTGCCCCTCCTTGTGGGAATTAACTTCAAACTGACTGAAAGCATCACAGTCATTGATGTTACTCTGTTTACCTGGGACCCTGCAGGGCACTAAAATAAAGAAGTGGGAGTCGATTATAATTAGAAAGGCATTGATCATGCGGTTAGGTGACCAGAAAGAAAGAAAGAGAATTCCAAAATACAAAACTTTCACTTGGTGTGTTCCACGTTTACAATGGAACAGAGAAATATATAAGCTTCTTATTGAATGTGTAGAGAAGAGAGACAAAATAAGCTATTATCTTATTCCAGGGAATGGGAGAAGTAAAAGGAAAATTAATTCTATGACACCCATTTGATTAATCTGTGATGTGCAAAATGCCATCTGCATATAACGTGTTTACTGCACAGTCTCTGTGGCTCTGTTGCTGTGAATATAAATCCAGAAGATGGACGTCAGCTGGCGCCTCTCCTCACCCCACCATTTCCCCCAACCATAATTCTGACGCCAGCCCTTTAGGAGCACAGCACTGCTGTGAAGAGAGCAGCTATCCTGTGTCACACACAGTGTGGCGTGCTGCCTTCACAGACAGGTGCAACTTTACTGTGAGACAAATTCTTCAACCAGAAAGTACTGAGCATTTGAAGGAACCAAAATGTAAAAGAAGATAAACAGAAAAAAAAAAAAAAGGTTCAGAGTCAATTAAATCACTTTTACAGTGCTCTTCTCTTTGTAAGTCCCCTTAAAAATACATAAGAAACAAAAGTTGCTCAGAATGTTGGAATAATAGAAGCCAAAAAATAAAAAGCAGAGTCAACCTGCAATAGAATCTATTGGATAAAGCTCCTTACGTCCTTGACTAAGGTAAAGAAGTTGTGGAGACTATTACCTCTTTACCAACAAATTCTTAGAACAGAATATAATGTGGATAGTCTTTTTAATGAGAGGGTGAAATATCCTCTTTGATTTTTCAATCATCTCACCTTTGATCCCTATCACATTAATTATTCTAATGACTAACCTGTCTGACTCCATCCTTGAAAGGAGTAATCTTTTTTGTAGCTGGTTACTTGCTGGGCAACCAAATCTACTTTAAATGATGACTCATTTTGTAAGAAATATATATTGTACATTAGTAGCTCAGTTTTTTCATATTCGACAACTCCAGAGCGTACGAGTGATGTTTATAAATAAATTATTCATTAACGACTGGTAGAGATTCTTCATCATCATTAATCATCTTAGGGAATATTAAGCCCTGATGTCTCATCTGGGAGCCTGAAGCCTCGTAAGGAGGAACAAACACACGCAGGTAATGAGAAGACATGGCGATCATGCTGTGACACGGTCCTGTGCCAGGGGGGCCACGGCACAGCCACAGAGTCTCCGAGATGGCGCAGAGTGGCCAGAGACTCATGCCCTGAGACCCAAGAGATGTGACACTTGCCAAATAATAGGCTTGAAGAAATGCACTTCAAGCTCCCGGAGAGGTTTACACAAATCTAATTTCTTCGGAGTCATCGTGTGACAAATACTGTAATAAAATTGCAGTTGGCAAGATCAAAGCATCCCACGTGGGCACCTCAAAGTAATGTGCTCCAGGCTGAGGCAGCAGAGAGAGTTTCATTTAACAATGACTTTTTCTTAACCAACAAGAGGCCAACAGGTTGTTAATAAATATTCTAAAAATTCCTAAGAAAGTCCGATAACTTCATAAAAACACGTTACAAATGAACAAGCAAGGATATGCTGCTCTACATGGGGGAATGTGTTCCAATTGCTTGCTGCACTGATGCCGACATTGAATGTGGTCATTTCGGAAACATTAAATTACAGATAGCAGACCTGGTCTTAAAGCTCAAGACGCAGCACTTGCTAGATTTAGGTTTGGTAATTGTACACAGAAGTGTAGCCCCTGTGCAAGGCCAGTGATGTCAAGATCTCATGGACTAAACTGGCATCTGATCAGTGTCACCATGTTCAGAAAGAGCAGGCAGTCCTCGGGTGTCCCGCCAACCCTGAATTGTCACTTTCAGTATTGTAGACATCACAGATACCTGATTCTTGAGCTGTATGTGTTGAAATCTAAGAGTCATGGGAAATTAAAATGTATATAACAAAGAGTAAAATCCTGCAGTATTATTGACCTTGTTAAAAAGATAAATTTTTATATAAAAACTATTAATATTGGTTAACTATTAACCAATAAGATGGTGGTGAGGCCATCTGGTTGTAAACCACATAAACAAAAAAGGAAAAAGATAATCCATGCACATATTAAAAGGCATTGTTAGGTACATAGTTTATGAAGAAAAGTTGGCCAATGGGTACAAAAATACAGTTAACACAGAAGAAATACATTTTAAAGTTTGATAGTATGGTAGTATGACCACAGTTAATCATAATTTATTACATATTTCAAAATAGCTGGAAGATTCAGAATTTTCCCAACACAGGGAAATGATAAATGTTTATAATGATAGCTATCCTAATTACCTCTATTTCATCATTACACAATGTATGCCTGTATCAAAAAATCATGCGCTGTATCTACAATTTTTTGCAAAAAAATTTAAAAACGTCTCAATGTAAAAAGTAACTAAAAGTAAAACATAAATAAAAATTATAAATAAAGCTAACACATATTGAATAAATATTTAAATAATATAAAACTACTGAATCATATACTGAATTATAATACATCATAATTAAAATATGATTAAATGTTAGCAAAGTCCTTACAGCAATGCCTGTCCTTACAGTGTGCAAGACGACTTGGTGACTAAATTAAAACAAAACCATTGTGTGTGCCACATTCTTAAGATAAAAAAAAAACATTCCTTATGATCCCGTCATTTGTTTCAGGAATATTCTTTGCCATGCATGATGTTCCACATGCTTTCCTAAATTCTTGGGTGACATCAGTGAGCATAGCAGGTGCAGCTCTACTGAGCTACGTTCTAGCAGTGGGGACAGATGTGGACTTACACAGCACGTGGCAATAAATTGCCCAGTGTATTGGAAATAGAAACAGGCTCATATTTTTAAATAACTTTAAAATATCTACTTGTATATTCAATTCCATTTAAACCTGAATATTTGAGAAAGGATTTATCTGAGAGCACTTTGTGTCTGGGAGAATAAAACATGGGTAGAGTGAATGACTTTGACACACTAACATTTAAACAGTTGGGGAAAACACCAAATCATGTCTGATGATGTAGGTGACAAATGATCTTTGATCCAGAGTTAATAAAGTCATGAATTATTAAACTAAAAAAGAGTGCTTATTAGAAAAATGGAACTGCCTGAATAAGTTCTCATCTGGGTTCTCAGCTCTCCTGAGGGTCTCCCAGTGTGCAGCAATCCCAGAAGCACTCAGGCAGTTAACGGTGCTGGGACAATTATTGTTTGGGCAACTGATCTGACATCTAACAATGTGACTATGAAAAGTGAGGGGTAAATTTGCATGAGCTTTAATAATGGCTCGGATTAATCTCTGTGTCCTGGAGGGCCACTTGACGTGACCATTCCAGACCTCAGCCTTCTCTTCCGTCTGTGCAGTGCCTCCTGCAGTTCCCTCTAGACGCTTGCTAAGCACCTGCTGCCTTTCACAAATTGTGTTGCTGCTTAGAGCTTTTCTGGGGTGCCTCTATTGAAGTATTAAGAAGGGAGAGAATAAGTAAGCTTCTCTTATTTTATCCAAGTATTAATACTTGATATATTAAAGTTGCAGTTGTCTGGAGTTGGATGTGTCCACAAATGTGAGCTGAAGTTTAGCCACCACGAGTCAGACTGCAGCTCAGATCAACCTGCCCCAGAGCCCTGCGGAGCCTCTCCACGGATTTGCTGCAGGACGGGGTGGCTCACAACTGGGTGGAACACCACCAAATTTAAAGATCCAGATTTTTAAGGCCTCAGATAATCTCTGCGTATGCTGATTTCATCTACAGGCAGATATTTATGAGACTAAAGTAGAGGAATCTTAGCTTTAAAGTCATAAAAAGATAGTGAAGAGCAGCACTCATTGTCCCTTTTATGGTAGTTTGGATTTTTATTTATTTCTTCCAGTTACATTAAGAGTTATTAAGCTTATTTAATTAAACCATAAAGAATTAAATTGTCTAAAACAACTGCAATTCGCGATGGGATAGGAAGGCCCAGTTTCCAGCTTCACAAGGCCATATGTAAAAATACACATGCACCCACGCATAGGTCAGAGACCACCGCAGCCCTAAAATGTTAAAAGTTTTCATTTGTTTTTCAAGATATTTAAAGTACGACAATGGAGCTTTAATAGGTATTGCATTAAAATTATATTCTTGCCTTGCACATATACTAGTCCTCTGTTAAAGGGACACACAGAAGAAACCCTTTGAAAAATAGGGATGACTCTGTTAGGCCATGATAGGCTGATTTTTTTTTGCAGTTTTTTGGCCGGGGCTGGGTTTGAACCCACCACCTCCGGCATATGGGGCCAGTGCCCTACTCTGTTGAGCCACAGGTACCACCCTTTCATAGGCTAATTTTTAAAACACTAAGTGTAACAACCTATGCTTTGTACATTGGGATTTTGGTTCCTCTTACATGTTCAAATATAAATAGATTCAAGAAGATTAGTATAAATGAATGGAAGTAAATCCATGGTAGGTTATTGTCTCAGTCATTTTTGGATACTATAATAAAAATACCATAGACTGAGTCACTTAACCACAGATATTTAGTTCTCACAGTTCTGCAGATTGGGAAGTCCAAGATGGGTGCAGTGTCTTGTGAGAGTCCCTCTTCTTCCTGTGTCCTCACATGGCAGAGAGCAGAGAGAGAGGAAGCTGCCCTGTTTGTTTTATAAGGGCACTAATCCAATTCACAAGGGCTGTGCCTTTATGACCTAATTACCTCTCAAAGGCCCCACCTCCTCATACCATAACATCAGGGATTAAGCTTCAACATATGAATTTGGGGAGGATACAAACATTCAGTCCATAATAGCTAATAAAAAAATGGGGATGTCTGTGTTATACAACATTCTTTTTAAAAATTGTGTCTGTTGGTTTTCCTTATTACAAAAGTAATGTGTGGTTATTGTAAAATATTAAAACTTTACAAAAATATATAACATAGATAGTGAAAAATCTCTGAATCCCTGCCTCACTCCACTCCTCCAAGAGCTCCTGTTAACAGCTTATTTGATATATATTTCTCTAGATTTGTTTTCATGCTGTGACTAAGAAAATAAACTTTTACTCTGTATACTGTTTCACAACTTTCTTTCCTTGCTTTACAATACATCATATACACTGTTTTAGACCAAAGCATATGGATCTAGCTTACTCATTTGAATAATAGCATAGGATTCTTCTATATGGGTACGCCATGATAGATTTATCCAATTATCTAGTAGTAGACATTGGAGTAACTTCCACCTTTGTATGTATATTTTTAATAAACCTTCACTAGTACCATTATGGGATAGATTCATGGAAGCAGAATTAGGAAGTGAAAAGCTTACCAGCATTTTGTTATGCAAATAATAACCAAGCTCATTCAAAATGTCCCTTTGGAGCCTTACTTAGCTCTACTTGAATCCCAAGGTGGGAGAATTCTATGGTTCTGCCTCAGAGTTGTCTTTCTCCTGTTCTTGTGCCCTGTGTATTTGTTACTATACTTCGTTTTTCTATAATTTTGTAATACTTTCAATGCAGAGACATTTTGGAGGAAGAGACAGCTGTGGATCGAGCTATTGTAAGTAATTTTTCAAAACGAATCTACTTGTGATCCACCCTATACCTAATTAGATGTAAGTAAATAGCACTCCCACCCAAGTGTGTATGTATTATCAGGCAAGGCTCAGTTGTGACAATTGAGGGTCAAATTATGTCACTTCCAGCTTGGTGCCCATAGCTCGGTGGTTAGAGCATCAGCCACATACACTGGGGCTGGCAGGTTCGAACCCGGCCCTGGCCTGCTAAGCAACAATGACAACCACAACAAAAAAATAGCTGTGCGTTGTGGCAGGTGCCTGTAGTCCCAGCTACTTGGGAGGCTGAGGCAAGAGAATCACTTAAGCCCGAGAATTTGAGGTTGCTGTGAGCTGTGATGCCATAGCACTCTACCGAGGGCGACATAGTGAGACTGTCTCAAAAAAAAAAAAAAAAAAAAGAAAGAAAAAGAAAAGAAATTATATCACTTCCTTTGGGAATGGCACAAGAACCCATCAAGAAACCCATCCCCTGCTTTTCTGAGCTATCCAGGTGGCAGTCTTTAAAGGGACATTTTGTGGTCTATGGGAGTGTGAAATGACTTCTAAGTGGTAAGTGGGATTTCTTGCTTGTAGACATCTTGCAAAAAAAATAAAAGCCTGGTTCTTCTAAGAGTGGCACTATTATTTGCAAGACTGGCATCCACATAATAAATCCATGTGTGTAGATGTGAAGTCTGAGTGTGACAAAACTATCTCCCATCATCCTTGCCTCAATTCTCAGCATATATTCCAGTCCTTCAAGGCTTTATAATGGTGCATTCTAAAGCGATTGGTAAGCATACAGCTTTCAAGATATTTGAGAGTATCTCAAGTATGAGATAAATATTTTGAATATACAAAATACAATCAAGGCTATATTCCTTTGCAAATTACCTGCCATCATTTAAAATGCTTTCTGTAAATATCCAAGTCAGAATTTTAAAATTGAACACATTTAGATAGTATGATATAATTAAATTTTCTCTCATATAATATGTATAAAAGTTTTTTGGTGATAATGTGGTCAAGCCGCCTGGGTTGGAACCTCTGCTCTTCTATTTCCTGACTATGAGAACTTGGGCAACTTAACCTCTCTGTGCCTTGGTTTCCTCATCTGTAAGATGAGGGCAGTTGAAAGGATAGAATGAGATTATTAGAATGAGATAATTTATGTTGTGTGTTTAGTACAGGGCTTAGAACACAGTAGATGTTTAACAATGTTTACTATTTTTACCATCACATTAATATCCGGATACTGATCCTACTTAGATTCTGCTCCCAGTTCTGTGACTTGTCAGCTGTGTGATATGGGCAGATCACTTGACTTCTCTGAGACTCAGCTTCCTCACCTAAAAAATGGGGTGACAATCCCTACATTACCCACCCTACAGGGTTAGTGTGAGGTCTAAATGCATTGATGTTTTTGAGGGTGGCTTACGTATGGCAATGGGTTACATAAATGTGAGACGTAATTATGATTGTTGTTAACAATAAGACCTGTACTCAATTGTGACATTTGTTTGAAGATTTCAGAGACTATGTGCTTTTCTTTTCCATTAGTTGGAACAGAAAGAAGGGCAAGCAATGACTACAATTTCCCATGTACTATACAGGTAGGGGTTTATTCATAGCTGGTACATTTAGTTCTGGTTTTCATTTCATTTAATTCCGTATGTGCAGCCCCTTGGTCAGAGTTGTCAGAAGGAGATCAAAGTACCCGGTGGTTATTTTACAGATGCTGTAATTGGGCTCTTGGCTTCGTGAAATAAGTTGTTTTGGCTGGTCACGGCATAGCCTAGCAGCCTGCCTGCTTCCTCTTTGTAGTGAAGAGAAAATGGGGTCTAAAGTGGTCATAATTTGGGGATGGGGGAATAAAGTGTTTGTTGTGGTCAAAAAGGTCCACAAAATACTGAGCAGGGAAATTGAAAAAAAAAAAAAAAAAAAAGAAAGAAAGAAAGAAAAAACAGAACAACGATACAGCAGCCTCAGTTCTTTTGAGACTTGTGGTCCAGCTCCTCCTGGAACGCTGGCCATTGTTGATGTGCTTGGTGCACGTCAGGAAGGACATACAGACAAAGAAGAATCACGAAGAGGGCCCCCAAATGGAATACAGGGTCTGTTGTTAGCAAGAGGAGAGGTTTAAAACAGATGAGACCTTTTCAGACTGGGGAGATGAAAGCAGAGAAGAGATAGGCTCCAAGTGAAATGGGCAGGATGCACAAGGACTTCGTCAAATATGGATCGGGGAGGGGGAGCATTGTTGAGATTGGGCAGGGAGAGGTTTTGAGTAAACACAGGTACATCTAACTTTCAACAGCTGGTAGGAAACATGGCAAATGTGTTCTTCAAAAAGCTGTATCTACAAATAGAAATGGGAAAAAGGTATAGGTAAATTTGTGAATCTGAAATGTGCTCCTTCATGAAATGTTAAAGGAATTTAGAATGTTTGAGGACCCAATTACAGAGGATGAGGTCAAAGACAGCCCTGTTCTTTCATGACATATCTTTTAGTCGACAGAAATACTGGGGCAGGTCTTTGTGACCATGGAAAATGTCACCTCCCTAAAGCTCAGTTCTCTCGTCTATATAGGTTGCCCCAAAGGTCACCCAGAAAGTCACCCTACACAAGGAAAATGGAAAATTGTAGCTAAATATACCTTTTATTACAAAATTTTACAGAATATTTGCAAAGTATTCTCTATGTATTGGCCACCTCTTTGTAAAATTTTGTAATGAATATTTTGTAAATAAAGGTACATTTAGTCATAATTTCCCATCTTCCCTGTGCAAGGTGACTTTGTGGGTGACTTCTGGGACTTCCCTATAGTATGGGAATAACCATGGAACTACCTCATAATGTTGTTGTAAGGATAAAATGAAGGAAAACATGTGGAGCAAGAGAATGACAAATGTCAGCTCCTATCATTATTACTGTATATACTCGAGTATATACGGTATTTATTAAAGAAATAGGCCTTCTGCAAAACACTTCTTTATAGAATAATTGAGCATGTGCCTATTTGCCTTATTTCAGTAATGATGGGTAAATTTGAGACCAGAGAATAAGAGGTTCTCTGTTAATTACTACAAACTCCTGAAGAAATCTTATGGCTGGCCAATTTCAACGTAATGCAACTGTTGCTGACCATTCTTTTGCAAATTGGTTTTCAATTGTATGTTTTAGACATAAGAAAATTTATCAGAAGATTTCAATATGCTGCCTTCCATCATTGTTTAAGAGTTGCCACTTCATAGCTTTAAAATGTTTGACATTTATAGACTACCAATTAAGTGAGCTGTTCAGAATTTTAGCACTTCAAGCCAAGTTGCACTCTGTTGACATAACTGTGACATTTGCCTTTTTGTCTCTGCTTTTTAGTTGCATTGGCCAGGTCATCATAAAAGTTAACTCTTCCTTAGCACCCAATGAATTGATTAGCAGCATCAAAAATAAAATACATGGCAACGTCACGCATAGAAACTTCACAGGAGATCAATTGACGTTATTAGTCAAGTCTGAACACGTTGCAGTGAAAAAAATAGGTAATTTGGGGGGTAGGGGGACATTTCAGTATGAATTTACTCCCTTTATAAAACTCATAATGTATATCTGGTAGGGGATTCTGAGTTCAGAGAGGAAAGAAGTCGTCTCCATGTTCCTGTCTACATCCTCAGCACCCACTTGACTTGATGGGCAACTTTTCTATCTCTAAGAGCTTATGGAAGGACAGAATGTTGGAGAGGCTACCAGAGACTGCTAGTTGACTCTATTAACAGTGGGCATTCCATCAACAGAGCCAGAGGATTGATTCTCTTGTATAGAGACCCAGAGACCCGAAGAGCTTCCTCAGTACACATAATAGATGCCCAATTAATACTTGCTAATATTTTCTTTCTTTCTTTCTTTTTTTTTCTGAAGTTTTTGGCTGGGGCTGGGTTTGAACCCGCCACCTCCGGTATATGGGGCCCAGCACCCTACTCCTTTGAGCCACAGGCGCCACCCCTTGCTAATATTTTCAATTTAGCTCATCCTATTTATCTTGGCAAATGACCTGGGAACTGTCCCAGATTTCTCTCATTGGCGTTTTCTGATTAACAAGGCCTTCATGGTGAAAGAGAAAGGCGACCAGGCCATTTTCCCCAGCTGTTCCTTTCCCCAGTACACTGTAGTAAAACATTGAGCTCACCCAGATGACACACATGGGCATTAGAATGCACAACCCTTGATGGCAGACTATTTAAGTAGCAGAGGGAAGGCTGTGATTGTGCAGGGGTAAGAGAGAAGTGTTGAAGCCATGGGGAGAGCCTGCCATATAAATGACATGGTTGAATGTGTCTTGAGTGTACTGCAGGAAGGCACCTTTCACCCTCACTCAGAGGGGAGACTGGGGTCACTGGGCAAGGCTGGATGGGCTTCAGCTTGGGCAATCAGTCAACACCTAAGGGAAAGATTTCCAGAATCAGGGTCATGCACCCAGTGGGTGCTCAGTAAAAACTGGGAACTTACCATATAGGCTTAGCACAGGTCACATCTCCCTTAATGTCACAATGCCTGGCAGCAAAACCTTGGCCTAGCAGCCCCAATGGAGAAGTTCACCCTGTGCCTCAGCACCAGCATCAGCAACAAAGCTCCCTGCCTATGCTGTCATCTCAGATACACTGAATTTACTAAAACCCACTTCACGTCAGAGTCCATTAGGAAGGGAGGGGCCTTCCAGAGAGAGAAGTCTGCCTACAGTCTCCTGTCTTTGCACATCAAAGTGATAACAGGAAGTACCTAGGAAGTTGGGCAATTGGTAGGTGGTGTCTTTTGCCGGTTTACTTTACACCCCTTTGTGTGGCTTGAAGTTTTTCAATGCCTGTGCATTACTTAAAACAAAGCAAAACAAAAAACTCTCCCATCAACTGATGGTTTTAATGAAAAGGACAAAATACACAGTTACACTGGGTGGCTTTTTATTTTTTTTTAATACTCCATTTTCACTGAAGCCCGGTTTAAATGGCTTGATAGAAGAAGTTTCCTCTTTTGTTTGATGATATTTATGTGCAGAGTAATAAAGATGTGCCATAATGGATCTTCACGATGCTTTCAGGTGCCTTTTGCCCTTTAAAACGTGCATACATTTTCCCTGTAGATCCAGGAAAGTGTGAAGTGGATGAAACAGCCTCTAAATACAAAGGGACATATAAGTGGCTAGTAACCAACCCTACTGACACAGCCCAAACCAGATGCATAAAAAATGAGGATGGAACCGCCACCAGAATCTGGTATGTACTGGCCAAGTTCTAACTACTAGTTCACATACATGAAGATCTGTATAATTGGGGCCATGTTTCTATGCTGTTTCCCTGGATAGGCTTCCCTCCCTTTACCTCTATTGCCAGTCTTTCTTTCTTTTGCCTTTTGGACCTACTTAAACATATCCATGCAATAGAATAAGACAAATTTTCAAGAAGACAAAGAAGTAAAATTACCTGTAATCGCAGAAAGAAATTGAAGAAGACAAAGGGAAAAAACGTCCTCCATCACCCTACCGCCTGAGCCCAGCTGTTTTTAGGTTGGCACATATATATATTTTTCTGTCTCTCTCTCTTCCTCCTTTTTTTTTTTTTTTGCATCTAGCCTTTCTTTGTGCACCTTCCACTTTTATGTAGTGGTAATCACTGTCCTTATATCAATAATGTGATTTACCCTTTCACTCAGTGGTTTATCAAACATTTTCCATATTTTACATTTACCTTCTTAATGACCATTTCAAAAAAAATGACCTTGGAAACTGCCTAGTTGATGGGCCATAATAATTTACTAAATCACTCTTCTATTGTTGACTTTATCATTTTCCTTTTTAAAATCATCAGCCCTCTTTTCTTACTCTCTGCTGTTAATGGTTTATGCCATTAACTTAAGTGGACAAGACCAGAGGGGCATCAGGTTTTGACAGAGGCTTAAAAGCACTCTTTTTAGAAAGCATCATTGAGGACTGCTTCCTACCTTTTTCTCCTTACATCTCAACAGTCAGCAAGTCATGTGGCTTTGATGGTCACAGTTAGAGCACACATGTAGCCCTTTCTTTCCAAGCCCACTGCAGCTACCCTGATGCAAGCCCTTTGCTAACTCTCCCCTGCTATGAGAGCACTTTCCTGCCCTGTGACTGTCCACCGCTGCCCATTTGTACTCCGCACTACTGCCAGCATAATTTCCCTGAAGCATGGCTGCTATCATGTCACTGCTCTATCTCTGGGTTGCCTCAACAATTAAGCCCAAACCTCTAAACACAGTCCTCCAGACTGCAGCACCCTTTTCTGCTGTCTTACTTAGCGATCTCCCACTCTTTACCATGTGCTCCATTCAAAAAGACCATTTGCTGTTCTGGACTTTCTCTTTTTCTCTGCTTATACTGTTTGCTCTGTTTGGGATGAAGGGGAATCTTTCTCCATTTCTGTCCTTTCAGCACTTAGCTCAGCCAAAACATGGAAAAATAACATCTTCTTTGGTCGTTTGATAGATTCAGTTTTTCATCGCATATCAGGCCGATGGTTGAGTAAGTTGCATTTACGGTCTTAAACCATAGGATTACAAGCTCTTTGGGGAGGAATGAGGCCCTTGTCTGTCTGTGCTGCCTATTACCAGTCCTAGAACACAGTGGGTACTCGATAAATGTGTTAGCTGATTTGAGATGAACTGGGTTGAAATGGATGAAGAATTGGGGAGGGTAGAGGGATGAGGGCTAATGAGCTACATGGGCCTTTAATAAATTAATATACTGAGCTAGAGACTGCATTCCAACCAGAATTTCCCCTAAAAATCAGGATATGCAGGGAACATGAGGGTAAGAAGTCATGTCTAAGGGGGCAACATCTCTGCTTTGACTCTAATTCTGCTAGACATTGCCATGTTCCACTCCTGGCTTTCTTGCCTGTTTATCCTCCCCATACGTTGAGTGTAGCTTCACTTGCTCCCCAAGAGCAAAGTTCTCTTCACTTTACAAAGAAGCAATGGCTTCCCACCTTTGCTATCTCTGCTAGGAGGCTGGGAACAGGTGAGGGGAAGCATGTCAAAGATACACCTGTTCTTTCACCATTTGCTTTAAGACTATCCTTGCCCAATCCTCCGGTGAGAAAGCTCTCTCCTCTCTGTTTCAGTTCAATCAGCATCAACACAGGCAAATCTCAGTGGGAAAAACCAAGGTATAAACAATGCAAATTGCTTCAAGAACTCCCTAACAAGATTGTGGATCTTGCTAATATTACCATAAATGATGGTAAGATTGTTTTGTACATATCAGAGAAATCATGGAAACTCGGTTAGTTTGCCCACTGGACTTGAAACTAGAGAGAATACAGTTCAGGGGTGGGGAATCTTTTCATGTTGGAAGGCCACATTAATTTAATTGCAATCAAGTAAGTCTGCATTCAAGAAACTTGAATTAGATATACTTAAAAATGCACATTATTTTATAAAAATCGAATTACTATGTACTTAATAATTTCAAAAATTGAAAACTTCATTAATTTTAAAGTTAAATAACTTTTTAATGACTTTGTTGTGTCTGCTTTGTGTTGGAAAGCTTTTGAATATGGGGTTACAGCATGGTGGTCCACAGTTTCAGCTGACCCTCTAGATAGGTATCAGTCATTTGTGACCTTAAGGGCGTCTTGTTTGGGGTTAGGCAGGAGAATGTAGATTTGTAGCAATAAGTGGTTGAAAAGCAAGAAGGCATTTTTCGGGCATTTTTCCATATTTCAATTGGATCTTTCTTAGCATCAGTGATTTTAAAATGTCATCTACTGAGAGTTCAATCACTTATACCTGTATTTCTTTAAGTGCCTTGGTGATATCAACTAGGTGAGGCTGAAATGCTAACTTGAGTGTGATGCCATGATTCTCAGAGTCAGTGAAACTTTCATTGTATTCTCCAATTAATAGCTTTATATAGCAGCTGTGTATTCTTCAGATAATTCACATATATCATCCTGCTCATCAGTGACCTTTGCTAACTGGAGAAAATGTTCATCTGAAATTTCCTTTTGACAAAGAAGTGTTTTGAAAAAAGACAACTATTTTCGAAATGCTTGGATTTTTTTTGCCACACATCAAATACAGACTTGCAAAGAAATATTCAAGTGGTTTTGGTTTGACATGATATCACACAGAAGTGCTGCATTCCTATAGAAGTCTTTCAATAATTCACAGTGCTAATTCTCTTCATTACGAAATTTAACCACCTTCTCTTGCAGAGATAATATTTTGGCTAATACCCCTCCCTGTGATAGCCAATGCACTTTAAAATGATCAGGAATCTATGTGTTTATGATTTAATTAAAAAATAATATCCACTAGTTACAAGGACTATTTAAATTTAAATTAATAAAAACTAAATAATATTAAAAAAATAAAAATGATCAGGAATCCATGCTGAATACCATATAGTTCAACTTTAACATATTACAAAACTGACAATGTTCACTCTGGGAGGCTGAGGAAGGTGGGTTGCCTGAGCTCAGGAGTTCGAGACCAGCCGGAGTAAGAGCGAGACCCCGTCTTTAAAAAATAGCCAGGCTTTATGGCCGGCACCTGTAGTCCCAGCTACTCAGGAGGCTGAGGCAAGAGAATCACTTGAGCTCAAGAATTTGAGGTTGCTGTGGGCTATGATGCCAGGGCACTCAACCCCAGGGTGACTGAAACTCTGCCTCAAACAAACAAACAAACAAACAAACAAACAAACAAACAAACAAACAACTGACAATGTCATGTTGCATTTGCAGGAATATAATTAACACTACTTATAACTTGTTACAAAATGTCACATAAAATAGTAGCTAATTTAAAATATTTGTGGTCCTTACGAGTGTTATAATGCTGATGAGCATTGAATTTCTTTAATGTTGATATTGCAGTACCAAAAAGCAAGCAAATCAACCTTTTTTTTTTTTCTTTTGCAGACACAAGATAATATTGCAATTCCCAATCCTCATTAAAAAAAAAAAAAAATCTGTTTTCTTCCTTTAGTGTTCTCTCAGTCTTCTTTGACGTGATGGGCTGTTAAGCACAGATATTTTGCTGATGCAAGATATAATGAAAAGAAATGAGAGCATCCAAGTCAGTTAATACCTTTTTTTATCTGTGCAATATACCCTTCATGTTTTCCTGTTATGGAAGGTGCATTGTCTGTACATACACTCACTTGACTTCACAACATTTACCTTGAAAGTTGTTGAAGATATCTATTCTCCATGTTTTTTCGCAAGAGTGTCCAAAATGAATAATTCTTTCTTTCTTCTTAACAGAAGAAAATCTTCTGTTAAGACCTGAATGAAGTATAAAACCTACACCAAGTTAGTACTATCAGTTGATTCAAAGCAATTGAATAATACATATTTTCCTTTTGAAGTATTGCATGAAGTTGTTCTGTTAAGTTGAAGGCTAATTAATTCATACTGCCGATCAGTTACGGTCCTCCCTGAAAGAGACGGTTGTTTGTACTTTGAAATGTTATCAGAGTTTAAGAGTCCTACAACTTGGACAATATCTTCTTTTATAATTTCTACATTACTGAATGGCTCCCCCAAAAAATATATTAGCTACTTTGAGGGTTGCTTCAGTGGCATTATTTCCAGGTCTTACTGTTGCTTGAAGGAATTGTCTTTGCTTTTGCTTTTCATCTGTTAATTTCTGCAATACAACTTTTCATGCCTCTCCCTCTGATTTAAAATATTTGTGGTCCTTATGAGTGTATAATGCTGATGAGCATTGAATTTCATTAATGTTGATATGGCAGTACCACAAAGCAAGCTAATCAACTTATTTTTTGCAGACACAAGATAATATTATAATTCCCAATCCTCATTAAAAAATCTGTTTTCTTCCTTTAGTGTTCTCTGAGTCTTCTTTGACATGATGGGCTATTAAGCAGAGAGAGTTAAAAAGTACTGTCAAGCTATACAGCTATTCACAAATTCCACTTCACACAGAAACATAGTGTACCCCTGTCAAAAGCTGGTAACAGACTAGTGTACTTGACCCCCATAAACTCTCGCCAACCAGCCTCTTGTGGTAGTGGTGCCACTCAGGTGGGGGAAGTTAGCATTAAATCATGAGCACAGCAGCTGTCAATTTAGCCCTTATGACTTATTAATATTCTAATCGTGCTCATCAATCTTGGAGGATTATTTTGTTCAAACTTATTTTATTTTTTAAAATGTATACAGCTATGATTTAATTTTAAAGAACATATAAAAGATGACCAAAATGTATTAATAAAATAAAGGAATTTATTCTGGAAAATTTGAATTTAGTTGAAAGGCTGCACTTAATGACTTAGAAGGTCCTAGGTTCCCCACCCCTGGTACAATCAAACCTCACTTCAGAAAATTTATCTTGCAGCTATCCAATTTCCATTAGGTGGCTAATGTTAGTGGAGGTGGTAGCAGGGCAGAGAAGTTGGGACTATCAGAATTTCAGTGTGTTTTGTTTTGTTTGGTAATTTTTTTTTCATTTTGCAATTTTGGCTATTTTTATTTTATTTTAATTTTAAAATGTTTTAATAGGTAATACTTCATATAGTTCAATATTCAAAAAACATACAAGGATATACAGTGAAACATTTTGCTCTCACTGGCTGATTGCAGCCATCCAGTTATCACTACAAAATATTTTATGAATATATATATATATATATATCCACAATGAAATATATTGATATATACTTATATTTCACCTTCCCTTTTCGTACACAAAGCGGAGAATGCTGTACATATTGTTCTGTACTTTTCTCTTTTGTCTTAATGAAGTATTACAGGGATTATATATCAGAATACAAAGAGCTTCTTCTTTTGTCACTGTATTGTATTATACTGAATGAATGTGCCACAATTTGTTTATTTAACCTGTTTCCCATAGATGGATGTTTAGGTTATTAATAACATTTTCCTTTAAAAACACTACTGTAAAACTATTTTTATTTGTTCATGGTTTTTATCATTCTAAGGAAAATTAGTATAACATGCTTCAAATAAAGCATGTTTTGATGGTATATAAGATTTTCAGAGCTGGCATTCTCTAAGCAGGTGATAGAGAAGGTTGCCTATCTTCAAAAATACATTCATAGGCCAGGGTAGTTTTTATTTGGGCTTGTGACAATTTGTTATTATATTTCATGTTATTATGTAAAAGAAATTCAAAATAAAGTATATCCCTTTAAAAACAAAAGTACCATGGCTATAATGGATATCAAACATGTGTTACGATTTTGCAAAAGTGAGGTATACCTAAGGCATAAATTCCTGAAAGTGGAATTGGTGTGTCAATCATTCTCTTTGTAATAGTTGCACCAATTCCTTTTTTCTTGAGACAGAGTCTCAAGCTGTTGCCCTGAGTAGAGTGCTATGGCATCATAGCTCATAGCATTCTCCAACTCTTGGGCTGAAACGATCCTCTTGCCTCAGTTTTTCTATTTTTAGTAGAGATGGGGTCTTGCTTTTGCTCAGGCTGGCCTCTAATTCGTGAGCTCAAGCAATCCACCTGCCACAGCGTCCCAGGGTGCTGGGATTAGAGGCATAAACCACCATGCCCCACCATTTGCACCAATTCATATTCCCACTGAGAAGGTGTGAAAGTGCCTATTTGAGGACACTGTCATCAGCACAGCGTGTTACCAGACCTTTGGATCTTTCGTGATTTGATAAACAAAAATTGGTATCTCAATGTAATTTTAAACTTTTTAATGAAGATATTCACATGTCATAAAACTCACTTATTTCATGTGTACAATTCAGTGGGTTTTTAAAAAGTATATTCACTAGGTTGTGCAACCATCATTATTAATTCCAGAATATTTTCATCACCTTCGAAAGAAACCCTGCACCTATTAGCAGTCTCTCCATTTCCCTCCTCCACCCCTAGCTCCTGGCAACCACTAATCTACTTATTGTCTCTATGCATTTTGCCTCTTCTACGCGTTTCCTAACGTTTTTGAGTTTCATCCTTTTTGTAGTATGTGTCAGTATGCCTTCCTTTTTATGGCTGGATGATATTCTATAATATAGGTATCTCACATCTTGATATTCACTCATCAGTTGATGGGGATGTGATTGTTTCAACCTTTTAGCTATCATGAAAAGTCTGTCTACAAACATTTGTGTACAAATTTTTGTGTAGACACGTTTCCAATTCTCTTGGCTACATATTGAAGGGAAGAATTGCCAAGTCATATGGTGACTCATGATTAGTTTTCTGAGGAGTTGTAAAACTGTTTTCCATGGTGAGCACACCATTTTACGGCCCTGCTGACACGGTGCAAAGTTTCCAACTCCTTCACACCCTTATAAACACTTGATATTGTCTGTCTTTTAGATGATGGCCGTTAGCGATGTTTATTACTTTATTACTAATTTGAGCAATTTGTGTCTTCTCTATTTTTGCCTTGGTCAGCCTAGTTAAAAGTTTCTTAATTTTGTTTGTTTTTTGAATAGGTTTATTTTTTAGAGCAGTTTTAGATTCACAGCAAAATTGAGCAGAAAGTACAGAGAATTCCCATATATGCCCTCTCCCACCCACCCACATGCAGAGACTCCCTGCCTGTCAACATTCTGCACCACATTTGTGATAATTGATGAACTTACACTAACCCATCATTACCATCCAAAGTTCATAGTTTACATTAGGGTTTTCTCTTGGTGTTGTACGTTCCACGGGTTTGGACAGATGTATAAATGATATGTATCTACCTTTATAGTGTCCTACAGAATAATTTCACTGCCCTAACAACCTCTGTGCTCGACCCATTCATCTCCTCCTCCCCCCCTAACCTTTGGCAACCACCCATCTTACTATCTCCATGTGTTTGCCTTTTCCAAGATGTCACATAATTAGAATCTTACAATATGTAGCCTTTTCAGATCGGCATCTTTCACATATGCATTTACACTTCTTTTATGTCTTTTCATGACTTCACAGTGCATTTCTTTTTAGCACTGAATAATATTTCATAGTCTGGATGTGCCACAGTTTACTCATCCATTTGCTTACTGAAGAACATCTTGGTTGCTTACAAGTTTTGGCAATTTTGAGCAATGTTGCTACAAACATTCATGTGCCAGTTTTTGTATGAATGTAAGTTTTCAGCTCATTTGGGTAAACTACAAGGAGTGAGATTGCTGAATGGTATGATAGAAGCATGTTTAGTTTTGTAAGAAGCTGCCCAACTGCCTTCCAAAGTCTGTGCCATTTTGCATTCCCACCAGCAGTGAAGAAGAGTTACTGCTGTTCTTTCTCTTCCCCAGCTCTTACTGCTGCCAGTGTTTTGGGTTCTGACCATCCTAGTAGGTGTATAGTGATATCACACTGTTGCTTGAATTTGCAATTTCCTAATGACATATGATGGTCACTAATTTTTCATATGCTTACTTTCTATCTTTATATTTTCTCTGGTGAGGTGTGTGCTATTGACTGAATGTATGTGTGCTCCCCAAATTCCCATGTTAAAACCCTAACCTCAATGTAATGACATTAGGAGATGGAGCCTTTGGGGAGCGATTGGGTCATGAAAGTGGAGCCCTCATGAATGGGACCAGGCCCTTGTAAAAGAAGCCCCAAAGAGTTCCTCTGCCCCTTTTTACCATGGGAGGTTATAGCAAAAAGATGGCTAAGAACAAGTTAGTGGGCCCTCACCAGACATAGAATCTGTGTTCCTCATAGGTAACTTGTCAGATGTGGTTCTACTACATAGAATAGGTCCCTCCCATAATGAATTACTGGAAATTGAGGATCAGGCATTCCAGTGCCTTGAGAAAGGGCCAGGGAATTTGAGGCCATGAACTTCTTAGACTTGTCTTCCTTGCAGAAGATGCAAGTTTGAGATCCTTGCCAAGGAATATCTAGAATTAGAAAAGCAAGCACACAGAGCTCTGATGATTCCTAGATCAAAAATCATGAGTCAGAGCAATAGGGAGTGTCGCAGCTTGCAGTGAGTGGGCGGAAAGATAGAGAGGTTGTGAGTTTCACGCTGACCTCCCTCCTTCTGAGTGACACATTTTCTTGAGACATGCTAATAGAATTTTCTCTTACGGAAGAAAAAGTTAACAAACAGACCTAGCAACAACGAAAACACTGCACTCAGTTGGGATTTTTAGAAAATTGACTGTCAGAAGTCATTTTATGTATGTAAAAAACTTCTGTGGAGTAAGAGAACAGTTGTATGACAATTGGAATGTATAAAACTGAAAAGTAAACTGTCCAGTTTATTAGCTTTGGCTGAATCCCCCTATCCTCCTTGTAAGTTAGGAACTTAATGAACAATGAGGATGACATAAAAGAAAGGAAAATGCATTCACATTGAAACAATTCATTTTCTTTAGCTTTCAATCTTGCTGACAGGTATAAGAGATCTTGGTTCAAGAAAAGCTCTTCAATTCTCAACTTAAATGCTCATTTTTCCTGACTCCTTACCACCACAGGCTTAGAAAAGGTACCCTTCTTTCAAAGTCCGTTGGGTTCTCACGTGTGCTCAGTTTCTGTTGTCTCCATGATATTAAAGATGCATCAGACTCTAATGAAGTTGGCTAGACTTTGTCACAAAACTGTCTCCTGTCTAGGTCTGTCCTGCCATCAGAGCATTTTCAGTAGGTCAGGTAGAAGGATTGTAAAGCATGGCTGTTCTAACTCCGAGCACTGTCAAGAAAAGGGACAAAGGCATAGATTATGTAGCAAAAAGTGATACTGAAGATCTCAAGCTTTGGAGCCAGAGCTAGGTTAGAATCTTCAGTGTTTTAATTTCTTAATTTGTGTGAGTGCCTCATGAATAATACGGGGGTTACTGTGATGAATAAATACGAAATATAAAATGCACGTACATAGTATAGGGCCTTGCTGTTGTCTCTAGTCTCCAAAATGCCCACCAGCCTGTTTCCTCCTTGTCACAAGGGAATTGAGTCAGGGCTGGCTTGTGACTGTTTAGCCCAGGAGAATTTGGCAGTAGTGACACTGCCAAATATGTGACTTTTTTTGGTTTGTTTTAATTTTCTTGTTTTTCTAAATTTCAGATTAATATGAGGATACAAATGATTAGGTTATGTTTGCATTTCTTAGGTAAAGTCCCTGTTGTAGTTGTGTCCAGCACCCAGGAAGTGTGCCATATACCCTTACATTGTGGCCATTAGGTGGGAGCACACCAGCCCCCTCTGTCCTTCTCTCTCCTGCCCTGCCTCCTCCCTTCTACTCCCCTCTGTCTTCCCCTTGTATTGAATTGAGTTTTTCTCTCGAGTGTGTGTCTATTACTTCATCTCCTGGCTTCATATTACAATTGAGTACCTTGAATGCTTGCATTTCCATTCTTGTGATGCTTTATTAGGAAGAGTGTTTTTCAACTCCATCTAGGTGAATACAAAAGATGTAAAGTCTCCATCGTTTTTTTGTTTTTTTTTTTTTATTAAATCATAGCTGTGTACATTGATATGATCATGGGGCATCATATACTAGCTTCATAAACCATTTGACACATTTTCATCCCAATATTCAACATAGCCTTCCTGGCATTTTCCCAGTCACCGTGG
>CAUYPK010089310.1:0-14664 GCA_963574355.1 Loris lydekkerianus | reverse complement strand
TGCAAATCAAAACTACTTTGAGATATCACCTAACCCCAGTAAGAGTAGCCCACATAACAAAATCCAAAAACCAGAGATGTTGGCGTGGATGTGGAGGAAAGGGCACACTTCTACACTGCTGGTGGGAATGCCCACTAATACATTCCTTCTGGAAGGATGGTTGGAGAATACTTAGAGACCTAAAAATAGACCTGCCATTCGATCCTGTAATTCCTTTACTAGGTTTATACCCAGAAGACCAAAAATCACAATATAACAAAGACATCTGTACCAGAACGTTTATTGCAGCCCAAGTCGTAATTGCTAAGTCATGGAAGAAGCCCAAGTGCCCATCGACCCACGAATGGACTAGCAAATTGTGGTACATGTATACCATGGAATATTATGCAGCCTTAAAGAAAGGTGGGGACGTTACCTCTTTCATGTTTACATGGAGTTGGAACATATTCTTCTTAGCAAAGTATCTCAGGAATTAAAGAGAAAAGTATCCAATGTACTCAGAGCTCTACTATGAAGCTGAATTATAGCTTTCACATGAAGGCTATAACCTAACTATATCACAAGACTATGGGGAAAGGGCCAAGGAAGGGGAAGGGAGGGGGGAGGTTAGGGTGGACAGAAGGTAATAAGTGGCGCCAAACCTACTATGTGTCTTAGAATGGGTACAGGTGAAACTTACTAAAGGCAGAATACAAATGTCTACATACAATAACTAAGAAAATGCCATGAAGGCTACGCTGAATAGTTTGATGAGAATATTTCAGATTGTATATGAAACCAGCACATTGTACCCCTTGATTGCACTAATGTACACACCTATGATTTAACAATAAAAAGAAAGAAAAAAAATTTAAAAGATGTGCTAAATATGGTCAAAAATACAAAGAAAACTAAAGTCCTGATGAATAACCAGGCTAACTTTACTACATGCCAGTGTTTTTACTAAAATACATGGCATTACTTCATGCATAGTCAACTGGTCTGTGAAAACTATGTAAACCATTACATTATTTCTTCATTCTACCATTTTATGTCTGCATAACTATGCAGGAAAAATTTATTTCCCATGACAGTTCTGCCAATATAGAGAACATAACCATTAATATCAGAATGTATAGCATATCGTTTTATTATGAGTATCTTCTATCTTCATTTAGCCTTTCTGATTTGTACTTCCGAAGTACCCACAGATTATAGATCTGGTTTGGAGCAGATGCATTCATCTTAGTTCATCGAAGGTAATCATTCTGAGAATAGATGCTAAATTATTCTGATTCTGCTGAAACACTTATCACCCTCACAATAGATAAAAGAACCATCTTAAAAACCACATTTTTGTTACACTGATTTCCAGGAGTGAAATTACGGAACTGCCCTATATTTGACAATTAAATTTTTTGCCAGGTAAACTTCATGTCTTCAGGACCTGATAGATACACAGCACATAGTAGGTGCTTAAATATTTGAAATGAATGACTATTGAGCACACTATGTGCTAAGTACAGGTGTAACTCACATCAATCTTGAAAACTAAAAGGTAAAACTTCAAACCCACACATCTGCTCCCTAGTATTCTTGGTAGAATGGTATTTTTTTTTTTTTTTAGCTTCTAATTCAATCCAGATTAGACAAGGAAACAAGGGAGCAGAAGTTAAAATCAATTTGAATAGACGAAGTGTTTATTTCTTTTGTAAGCCAAATAATTCTAAAACTTGGTACCACGAAGATTACAAAAGCATGAAGATGGGATGATAGTCTCGTAATTTGCCATCATTCTCATGACTCCTTAACCTAATAGTAATGAACTTTACAAAAAAATTACCTTCTAATATATGCACACAAAATGGTAGCCCACATTACAAAAAATAGGCGATAGATTGCCTAATCCTTCCTACCTTCTTTGTTTAAGGGCTTTCTCACAACATACTGGCGAACATCATCTTCTTTAGACAGATTGAAAAGTTTGCGGATTCTGCTAGCTCTTTTAGGCCCCAGACGCCGAGGTACAGTAGTGTCAGTCAGTCCTGGGATATCCTTCTCTCCTTTGAACAAAGAGATTTTAATTTAACAAATTCCTTGTTAAGAATCCTAAATTATTAGAGGGCTCACAGTGAATTGATAATTTGTAACTATCTAGGCAAAGGAAGAATACCCACCAGTAAGAATGTGGACAGTCCCAATGAAAAAGCATTTGGACAACTGTCTTCTAATAAATTTCAATGAAAATCAAATTTAACACCAGAAAGCCTCACCTTTTTTTACAATAACCAAGTTGAGAACACTCAGATTGGCATCCACAATACAACCACGAACAGATTTGCGCTTCCTTTCTCCAGTTCGCCTTGGTCTATAACAGGAATGCCCCTTACTCAGCAGCAGGCGGACACGGCCATGGGTTAAGACACCCTGCTTCATGGGGAAACCTTGCTTGTCATTTCCACCACTGATTCGGACCACATAACCCTGCAGGAGAACAAAACGACACATTCACTATCCTGAATTTATTATAAAGAACAGGATGTATCATCTATGAACCACACCTCTATTTGAAGAATTATAATTCATTAAGATCAATCTGAACGTCCTAATAAGCAAATCAATGTTTTCTCCGATCTCTAACTTTTGTCTACATTTCCAATTTCAGAAGTTCAATTATCAAATTCCTTTCCCTCAAGTCACATCTCTAACCTATGTTTTATTACAGGCGATTAAGAAACCAAAACATCAAAGAGCAACAAATCAAACAATCCTTCTTAGCACTTAAAAAAAGCTCTACTTTATAAAGTGACATTTAGAGTAACTTACCCAAGATCGGTAACTTTCTACTCCTGGAAAGATCAGAATTTAGAACCTAGAGTATCACAACCCTATGCCAATGCCAATTACTACAGCGTTTACCATCTTTTACTTAAATCTTCTGCAACTTAATAGCCAACTTTTTTTTTTGAGACAGTCTCACTATGTCGCTGTCGCGTCACAGCAACCTCAGCCTTACAAGTAGCTGGGAGGAACTACAGGTGCCCGCCACAACGCCGGCTCTTTTTTTCTAGTTGCAGTTGTCACTGTGTTTGGCAGGCCAGACTGGGTTCGAACCCCCGGTGGATGTGGCCGGCGCCCTAACCACTGAGTTAGGGGCGCCAACTTTTACCTTCCATTCTTCACCCAGCGCGTCAGCAGCAACTTCTGTGGCCATTCGCTTCTCATAGAAAGTACGAAGTTTGCGTTCATCGTCCACTTCAATGAGTTTCTGGCAGCCAGTGGCTGGGAAGGAGATATTCAGCTAAGAAATTAAAGGGGGAGTGCTTAATAAACTTTATTAAGCTTGTATAACCTCCTACAAAAGTAATTCTATTGCAAAAAGCGTTTCGTGTCACCTACACAATCAGAAAACGTGAGCTACCGCCCTCACTCACTGAAAAGCACGTGAAAGCATGGTAACGCTCAGCCCGCACCGCACTAAATAGGACACGTTTTCCTTCAAGCCCCGCGGAACAACTCCGGGAGAGACGGCTATCCGCAGCATTTCACCTGCCCGGAGCATGGAGCCCGACCTTAAGTACCGAGGTCAAAAGGCACACGACAGGCCCGCCGCAAACTGGGCTGCTAGCCCACACGGGGAAGTCACCATGGCGCTCCCGGCCCGGCGCAGCTCCAGCGGCAATCGCCCGGCAATCGCCCGCCATCCGCTCCCCGAAGGAGCTCCAGCCCCAGGAGGACAAAGTTTTTCCTGCTTCAGACCCTTCCCCACTTAAGGCCACGATCTCCAAGTGATGAGACTGCGGTAATTCCGCCTTTTGGGACACGATACGCAGTCTTTAAGCCTCATACAAAACCCAACACCACCTCCTACCTTCATCTTGAAGTATCCGAACGCCTCCCAGGCGCCACAGAAAAGAGGCCCGACTTCCGCTTAGTACAGATCACATAGGCATTTCCAGTTCTCGCGAGATGAGCAGACGCCTGGGATAGCGGAAGTGAGTACGGTGGGCGGTACCTCCGGGGATGTGGTTAATCAGCGGTGCGGAGGTAAATTGGGTAGGTGAGAGGTTGGACTCTGCGCTAGTTAACCGTGCACTGGTCAGGTAGACGTTCAGTTTGTGGTGTGAGCCCTTCCTCTGCCTAGTATTTTCGGCTCTCTCTGGGCCTTGTGGCTGGGCCTCGGCGGAACCTCACTTCCGACCCTGGACACTGTGCGTCTGATGTTACTGAAGTAGGAGAGCATGGACTGGGGTTCGGCTCCTCCCTTGGGCTATTTTGTCCCTTAGGCTCCAACCGAACATTTCCACTTCGAGAACTTATCCTACCCTGGTCCTAGCGATTCACAGCGAGAAATCTTGAAACCCACGATTTGTTTTTCCTTTCAATACTGGATGATCCGCTTGGCTTTTTAATCGCTCTGCAGTTTTCTCTGTCCTCACAGAATGAGGCCCTCATCACCTTTTCGCGAACCCAGTAGCAATCGTTACCCCGAGTCTAGAGTCTCCCTGCTTGCTTTCTTGGCTCTGCGATCTTTTTAAAACCCAAAGTTATATCATTCTCTTGCTAGTAATGTATTGTTTCCCATGGCATTTGAATACCATCCAAACTCTTTCCCATGACTTCGCTAACTTTCCAGTCTCAAATTTACCTCGTCAGTGTGAGATAATGCCATGCAGACATTTCAGATTAAATGTCGCCTCCTAAGGGAAGCCTTTCCTAAACACACTACCTAAAATAGAATCTCCGACCCGCAGCATATTCTCTAGTATAGCACTGTTTTCCCTTGTAGTACTTTTTTTTTTTTTTTTGCAGTTTTTGGCCGGGGCTGAGTTTGAACCCACCACCTCCGGCATATGGGGCTGGCGCCCTACTCCTTTGAGCCCAGGCGCCACCCATTCCTTTGTAGTATTTAATCATGATATCTGATGCATAAATGTCAGCTGACTCCTCAAACTAGATAATTTTAGTCGGGACTCACATCTTAATTAACTTCATTGTGGTAATGCTTAGGTCAACACCGAGTGCGTGACACATAAAAAGAAAGTGCTCGATAAATATTTGTTAAATGATCTTACCCTCCGTTCTGGTTTGTACTGTATTAAATAGTCTATCGGAATGTGGCATTATGGAGCCAACCAGCAGAGGGAGGATGAGTGAATGTATTACAATGAGTCTTGTTCAGCAATGATGTAACTCGTATAGAAAGATATGAAAAAGTGCATTTGATTAGCCCTCTAGAAAATTTCTAGGAGACCAGCCTGGACAACATAGTGAGACGCTGAGTCTTAAAAAGTAAAAAAATTAGGGCGCCGCCTGTGGCTCAGTGGTAGGGTGCTGGCCCCATATACTGTGGGTGGCAGTTTCGAACCTGGCCCTGGCCAAACTGCAAAAAAAAAAAAAAAAAAGCCAGGCGTTGTGGTTGGCTCCTGCAGTGCCAGCTATTCGGGAGGCTGAGGCAAGAGAATCACCTAATCCCAAGAGCTGGAACTTGCTGTGAGCTGTCACGTGACGGTACTCTACCGAGGGCAACAGAGACTCTGTCTCTACAAAAATAAATAAATAAATAAATAAAAATAAAAAAATTAGCCAAGCATGGTAGTGTATGTCTGTATTCCTCACTACCTAGGAGGCTGTGGCAGAAGGATCTCTCGGATGCAGGAGTTTGAGGCTTTGTGAGCTGTAATCACACCACTGGGTGACAAAGACCCTGTCTCTAAAATTATCATCATCATCATCATTATCATCATAAATGGAAAAAACACTATATACTGTATATTTTTGTTTTTGAGGTGAAATTGACATGACAATTTTAAAGTGAATAATTTAGTGGTATTTAACATATTCAAAATATTGTGCAACCACCTCTTATATTGAGTTTTGAAACTTCATCATTCATTAAGTAGATGTTCCTCATTCCCCATTTCCTGGCAGCCAACAATCTGTGTTCTGTCTCTATGGATTTATCTATTCTGCATATTTCACATAAATGGAATTATACAATATGTGACCTTTTCTGCCTGGCTTCTAGTATTTCCGAGTTCATCTTTGTTGTAGAATGTATCAGTACTTCGTGACTTTTTATAGCTGAATATATTCCACTATAGGTATAGGCTGCAATTTATACATTCATCCATTGATGTACATTTGGGCTGTTTCTATTTTTTTACTATTGTGAATAGTGCTGCTATGTTTGAGTACCTCTTTTTAATTCTTTTGGGTATATACTGAGAGTTGAAATTGCTGGGTCATATAGTAATTCTATGTTTAACTCCTGGAGGAGCTACAAAACTGTACTTCACAGCAACTGAACCACTTTACATTTTTGCCATATCTACAAGCAATGTATGAGCACTCCAATTGCTCCACATGCTGACCAACACTTGTGATTTTCTGTGATTTGTTTGTTTTGTTATTACAGCCATTCTAATGAGTGTGATAGGGTACCTCATTATGGTTTTGATTTGCATTTTCCTAATAACTGTTGATGTTGAGAGGTTTTCATGTGTTTGTTGGATATTTGTACATCTTCTTTCTAGAAATGTCTAGTCAAACTCTTAACTCTACCCCCTTTTTTTGTCTCTAGTTATTTTCATTGAGGTAATAGTGGTGAATTAATGTGAGGCAAAGAGTAAGTCTAGGGCTGTGCCCAGGTTTCTTTCTTTTATTTTCTTTTAAAACATTTTGAATGCATTTTTAAATTGTGGTAAAAATATATAACATGAATTTTATCTTCTTTACCATTTTTAAACTTGCACTTCAGTAATATTAATACATTCACAGTGTTGTAAAACGGATCTACAGGACTTTCTCATCTGGCAAAATGGAAACTCCATACTCATTAAACAACTCCCTTATTTCCCTTTTCTCAGCCTTTGGTAACCATTTAAAAATAGATTGCCATATCCAAGGTCAGGATAATTTACCCTTCTAATCTTAAAGATTTACCCATATATTATGGTTTAATTCCTATGTTTAGGTCATTGATCCATTTTTAGTTTATTTTTTAATATGGTGTGAGGTAGGGAACACAACTTCATTCTTTACATGTGGATATATATTTGGTCCAGCACCATTTGTCAAAGAGACTGTTCTCTCCCTCATTGAATGGTTTGTCACTCTTTTTGTTGTTGTTATTGTAGTTTGGCCAGGGCCAGGTTTGAACCAGCCACCCTTGATATATGGGGCTGGTGCCCTACTCACTGAGCCACAGGCACTGCCCCGTTTTGTCACTCTTGTTGTAAATTGATTACCATTGATGTTTGGGTTTGTTTTTGCATGTTACACTGTTTTGATTACTATAGGTTTGTAATAAGTGTCAACACAGGATGAGTGAGTCCTTTGACTTAGTTCTTTTTTCAGGATAGGTTTAGCTCTTAAAGATCCCTTCCAATTCCATATGAATTTTAGGGTTAGCTTGTCCATTTCTGCAAAACATGCAGTGAGAGCTTGCATTTAATCTATAGATAAATTGGGGAGACTTCTATCTTTACAATATTAAGTCTTCCAACCCATAAACACAGGATGTCTTCCCATTTACTGCCATGTGCTGCATAACAGTGTTTTGGTCAGTAACGTACCACATATTTGGAGGTAGTCCCATAAGATAATGGAACTGGAAAATTCCTATCACCTAGTGAAAACTTGATGATCCTGACCTTGTGTAGGCCTAGGCTAATATGTGTGTTTGTGTCTTAGCTTTTGGCAAAAAATGTTTAAAATCCTTAAAAAAATTAAAAGTATAAAAAAGTTCATAGAATAGGCATATAAAGAAAGTATTTTTGCACAGCTATACAATGTGTGTTTTAAGTGTTATAAAAAAGAGTCAAAAATTAACAAAAATTTAAAGGTTTATAAAGTTAAAAGTATAGACTAATTTATTATTGGAAAAAAATATTTTTTATAAATTTAGTGTTGCCTAAGTATAGTGTTTGTAAAATCTGCAGTAGTGTACAGTAATATCCCGGGCTTACACATTCACTCACCACTTACTGACATACCCAGAGCAATGTCCAGTTCTGAAAGCTCCATTTGTGACCATTTTTTATCTTTCACATATTTTTACTATATATTTTATGTTTTGGTACACAAATAGTCACCATTGTGTTATAGTAGCATACAGTATGTACTATAGTAACATGTCATACAGGATTGTAGCCTTAGGCAAATGTTCTCCAGATTCATCCAGGTTCTTCCAAAAGATATGAAATCTCCACCTTTTAAGTCTGAGTGGTGTTCCATAGTATATGTATTGTTCCAGAGTATATGTGTACTTAGTGTTGTCCTGAGTATACCACAATGAAGTTAAGTCTATTCATGTGTTAAAGGGCACCTGGTTTTTTCTCACATTTTGGCAGTTGTGAATAGTGCTGTTATAAACATTTGAGTGCAAATGCTTTTATGGTAAAATTAGTTTTTTTGTTTTGGGTAGACACCTAGTAATGGGATTGCAGGATCAAATGATAGGTCTACTTTTACTTCTTTGAGAAATCTCCATACTTCTTTCCACAGAGGCTGTCTTAGTTTGCAGTGCCACCACCAGTGCACCATCACTGCATGTGTTACTTTGGGACCTTGTGATATGGGCTATTATAATGGGGGTTAGGTGATATTTCAAAGTGGCTTTGGTTTTCATTTCTCTGATTATTTGGGATGATGAAGTTTTTTTCATGTGTTTTTTTGCCATTCCTCTGTTCTCATGAAAAAAGTTTCTGTTCATGTCTCTTGCCCAATTTTTAGTGGGGTTGATTGATCTTGTTGATTTGTTTGAGTTCTTTATAGATTATTATTAGCCCTTTGTCAGATTTGTAGCATGCAAATATCTTTTCCCATTCTGTTGGTTGTCTCTTTGTTAATTGTGTTCTTAGCTATGCAGAAGCTTTTTAACTTGATTGGGCCCCATTTATTTCTGTTGTTGCTGTGATTACCAGCGGGGTCTTCTTCATAAATTCTTTCCCTAGGCTGGTAAGATTACGGGTTTTTACCACACTTTCTTCTAGAGTTTTTATAGTTTCATGTTTTAGATTTAAATCTTTCATCCATCATGAGTTAATTTTTGTAAGAAGTACAGATCCTATTTTAGTCTTTTGCACGTGGCTAACCAGTTCTCCCAGCACCATTTATTGAAAAGGGATTCTTTTCCCCAGTGTATGCTGTTATTTGCTTTGTAAAAGATCAGATGGCAATATGAGGTTGTTTTCAACTATAGATTCTCTGTTCTGTCCCATAAACGCATGTCTCTATTTTTATTCCAATACCATAGTGTTTTTATCATTAGAAACTTGTAGTATAGCTTGACATTTGGTAAATTGATGCTCCCAGATTTATTTTTCATAGAATTGCATTGGCTATTTGGGATTCTTTTTCTGCTTTAATACAAAATACAGACCTATTTTTTCAAGGTCTTTAAAATATTATTGATGCAGGACAAGGCAGCACCATGACCTGCTGCCTTAGCCCTGTTGGTGTTGATGCTCCTGTGGATGGAGGAACCAGCTTGCTGCAGGGGTCGGACACCTGTGGGGGGTGGGGGGGGAGGATCCTGCTGCTGTGCTGTTTCCTCCATGTGCACTTCTGACTGGTGGATTTCCTGTCAATTTCCAATGTCTGAGAGTTCATTGGACAGCTGGCTATAATTGACAGGACTCATACCCTAGCAGAACAACCCCCCTGACACTATATAAACCCCTGAGCAGAGAGTCCAAAGACAGACCTCCAGGAAGGAGCAGGAGAGCTTGTTCCCCTCCTGGGTTCTGCCAGGAGGTTTGGTTTTTGTAGTTGTTGTAATTTTTGTTTCTGTAAATAAATCCTGACTTACCACTGATCTTGTGGTCCATTGATTTATTCTTTAATTCGCTGTGACCAAGAACCTGAAATTCCGGTATCATATTTGGTGAGCCAGCCAGGATAGAAGACAAGATCCCGGAATGTATGGGGATGGAAAGAAGACATCTGTGGTAAGCAATGGGACTGCTTACCTCTATCCTGTTTTTCTCTGTAGCTATCCTACTGGAGATTAATAAATTCAATGCCCTCCAGCATGTAACTGTGCATAGTGTAGATGCTGACCTCCAGGTCACGGGCAAACTTTCTCATTCTCCTTGGCTTCAGAAAGGAGGCAGAGGGTCTGTTGGAAGAATGTTGAACCTATTTTCTGTTTATTCCTTTTTCCTGGTCGAGAGCCGAGTAAAGAGGTAGCACCCAGAGGCCCTGGGGTCCCCAGCAATGGTACTGACCAGGACTGGGGAGGGCCTTCAGAAACTTGTGCCCTCCCAGCTTTTATTATCTTCTCTTCTCTTCCATGGTCTCAAATTTTGTCTAGTTATTTTGTAGACCTCTTCTCATTCTCTCCTCTTTGATAGTAAATATGCTTTGTTTGAATGTAGGTAAGAATTATTTATATATTTAATGTTGTAAGGGTATTCTGGTTTTTTAGAAGTGTGTATTAGATGTTTTAAGGGGGTTTCAAATGTAGGTGGGTTGAGAGTTTTTACTGTTCATTAGTGTTTTTATGTCACTAAAAACACAAGGGCTGACCTTGTTAAAGAGAAGTCAGCCCCAAACAAGGGGTGACATGACTCCCCTCCACAGTTTGTCTGGGCAACCAGAGGCCTATGAAGGGAAGCCCAGGATGACTCCCCAAGGTGGGACTAGCCCTGAACTTTGGCTACTGCTCAGTCTCTTGAAAATTAAGAAGAGCAATGAGGATGACCCTGGGTATTTGATTTCTTCTGGTATGGGGAAGTTTAAGATAATTCTCGGTTTGTCTAGGACCTCGGCTAAGTGCAACTAATTGTAATACAAAAAGTTTCACAGGGTCTCTCAACTCAACCCTAATTTATCGTTTCCTTGCTAACCTTTGAGAAAGAAAGGGAAATTAGAAAAGCATAGCGTTTAACACCAAGACGTGCTCATGCTGGAAAGCCTACTTTCCTTTTTTGTTACGGGGAGTTTAGAAAAAACTTATACAGATTCTATAGAGTTAAATGTGCAAACATCACACAGCCATTTTCTCCAGGATGGGGCTCATCCCCACTTTGATTGATACTCGGAGGCTAGTGGGGGGAAGGGGCAGAAAGGGACATAAAATATGCATTGGGTGGGACCAAGGCTTCCTGATACCTGATTTCTCAGAGACGTTATAAGCACAGGAGAACCAGCAGGCGCTAAGCGCTACACTGGTAAGAGTGGCTAATTCCAGACAAGCGCAGGGCTGAGGAGGCCACTCTCCTCAGGGACTCTTCCCTAACCACTGGAAGGATGCTTTCTTTTGTTTGGTCAGAAGGCTTCTTGTGTTGGTTGGTCAGAGGACGCTCTGACAACTCAGGAATATGGGGTGGGATTCTGTCCGCTGGGCTGTATTCTGGAGCACTGGGACATGTTTGATCCCCAGACGCTGAAACAAGAATGTATGGTTTTCTTCTGCACCCAGGCCTGGCCTCAGTATCAACTCTCCACAGGTGAATAATGACCCCCAGAGGGTACTCTTAATTATGACACCATTTTTCAGCTAGATGCTTTTTGTAAACAAGAAGAAAAGTGGTCTGAGGTGCCCTATGTGCAAATGTTCTTTTCCCTCAGGGACAACCCCCAGCTGTGTAAGACCTGTCAGATAGATTCTGCTCTTTTAGCTGTAGTAACTTCCCCAAATGGTCAGAGATTCTGAAGGGAGACACCATCACTCCCTAGTTCAAACCCTCCATCTACTTCTCCCACACCTTCCTCCTCCGTGTGTTCAGAAAATCCCAGGAGGGAGACTGTCCCAAGAGTTTTTGCTTTCCTACTGGGACCCCCAAACAGCAACCATATCCTTCTTTGTGTCCCTTGGTTGAGACTGCATGTGGTGAAAGGGGAAGTGTGCGAGTATACACTCCATTTTCTCTAGCAGATTTAAGGCAAATTAAAGTTGATTTAGGAAAATTTTATGATGACCCCAATAAGTACATAGATGTTCTACAAGGATTAGGACAATGCTTCGACCTCTCTTGGAGAGATATAATGTTACTATTAGATCAAACTTTAACGTTTAATGAAAAAAATGAAGTTCTGGATGAAGCTAGGAAGTGGGGTGATTTGTGGTTCATGTCCAATACTGATGGCACTATGTCTCCTGGAGACAGGGACAGATACCCCACAGGAAGACAGGCAGGTCCCCTTCACGATCCCTGAGAAGGAAGGTGATTGGTGGCGTAAACATTTTCTAACATGTATCCTAGAAGGTTTACGTCGGTCCAAGAAAAAGCCTGTGAATTATGCCAAGTTGTCTACTATTTGCCAGGAGCAAAACGAGAGTCCCTCAGCCTTTCTTGAAAGGCTCATGGAGGCAATGAGGAAACACACCCAGTTGACACTTGACTTCATAGAGGGTCAAATTATTTTAAAAGACAAATTTATTACTCAAGCAGCTCCAGACATTCAAAGAAAACTCCAGAAATTGGCTCTAGGCTCAGATTACCCTGAGTAATCTGGAGAATCTTCTTAAAAGAGCCACTATGGTCTTTCATAACCGAGATCAGGAGAAAAAGGAGGACAAAGAGAGAAGGGATCAAAAAAGAATGACAGCTCTAGTAATGGCACTCCGACAAACGAACACCTTCCAGGGGCAGAGGGAAGCCAGAGGTGATAGGGATAAGTGCTTTCAATGTGGTCAGGTTGGTCACTTCAGAAAGGACTGCCCCCAGCAGTACCGTCGGCTGGGAAAGCCACCTGGCCCCTGTCCAGAATGTAAGGGTGACCATTGGAGGGTGGCCTGTCCCCAGAGGCGAAGGCCTCCTGGGACGGTGATCCCATCTGCACCCAAACTGGGCTGAGGGTGCCCGGGGCATCTCATGGCTCCAGCTTGTGTCATCACCCCTCAGGAGCCCTGGTTTTACCTTATAGTGGAGGGCCAGGAGATAGAATTTCTTCTGGACACTAGAGCAACCTTTTCTGTACTTCTCTCTAACCCTGGTCTTTTATCCCCCAAATCGGTAACTATACAGGGGGTGCCTGGAAAGCCGGTTACCAAATTTTTCTCTCAGCCTTTAAGCTGCAATTGGAATGACTGGCTGTTCTCTCATGCTTTCCTAATCGTGTCTGAAAGTCCTGCTCCCCTTTTGGGGAGGGACATACTAACTAAAGCAGGAACAATCATTTCTATGAATATGGGACAGGAACCTATATTATGTCTTCCCTTATTAGAGACAGAAATAAACCCAGGAGTTTGGGCTACTGAGGGACAGGTGGGAAGAGCAAAATATTCTCAACCAGTCCAAATTAAGTTAGAGAATCCCACTATCTATCCCAATCAAAAATAATATCCTCTAAAAGCAGATGCTAAGAATGGACTAATCCCTATAATACAGAATTTAAAGTGACAGAAATTATTAATACCTTGCAACAGTCCATGTAACACTCCTATTCTAGGAGTACCAGAGCCAAACGGAACTTGGAGACTAGTCCAAGACCTCCGTATTATAAATGAAGCAGTCATTCCTATCCATCCTGTAGTTCCCAATCCCTATACATTATTATCTCATATCCCTGAAAAGATTGCCTATTTCACAGTCTTAAACTTGAAAGATGCCTTCTTTTACATTTCCCTTATGAACATTCCCAATACCTTTTTTACTTTTGAGGACCCCTCTGACTCCAACACCCAGCTTACTTGGATTGTGTTACCCCAGGGATTTAGGGACAGCCCTCACTTGTTCAGACAAGCCTTAGCCAAAGACTTGAGTCGTTTTTCATATCCTACAGCGACTCTTATTCAGTATGTAGGTGACATTCTCTTGGGAACATCAGATGCAGAGGAATGCCACACAGGTACCCAAGCTCTCTTAAACTGTCTAGCTGATTGTGGCTACAAAGTTTCCAAGGCTAAAGCCCAATTATGTGTCCCAGAAGTTCACTATTTGGGTCTCCAGCTTTCACAGGGGAAGAGAGCCTTGGGCAAGGGAAAGAATAGTACTTATATTGGCTCATCTTAAACCTCGAACTCTCAGACAACTTCGAAGCTTCTTAGGAATTACAGGCTTTTGTAGACTCTGGATTCCTGGATATAATGAAGTAGCTAAACCACTCTATTCTTTAATTAAAAATGCTCAAAAAGAGGGTCTAGTTACTTTAGAATGGGAACCAGAAGCAGATAAGGCATTCCAACAGTTGAAAAATGCTCTTTTGCAGGCCCCTGCTTTGAGTCTTCCCACTGGCCAGCAGTTTAATCTGTATATTACAGAACGAACTGGAATTGCCCTGGGAGTTTTGGCCCAATACCGGGGTCCAGTTCTACAACCTGTAGCATATCTTAGTAAAGAAATTGACACTGTGGGATGGCTAGACTGTCTACGAGTTGTAGCAGCGGTAGCCCTCTTAACCTCAGAAGCAACCAAGCTAACTTTAGGAAAAGATCTAACTATTTACACTTCTTATGACCTTACTGGACTTTTAAATTCCAATCTCTGGCTGTCAGATAACCGCCTTCTGAAATATCAAGCCTTGTTACTAGAAGGACCAGTGCTGCAATTACGCACCTGTGCTACGTTTAATCCTACCACTTTCCTCCTTGAATCCCATGAGGAGGTAGGGCATGATTGCCAACAGATTATGCACAGAACTATGCAGCTAGAGAAGACTTACAAGAAACTCCTCTATCTAATCCTGAGATGGTTTTATATACAGATGGAAGTTCTTTCATAGAACATGGAACAC
>CAUYPK010089307.1:0-26296 GCA_963574355.1 Loris lydekkerianus | reverse complement strand
GGGTGAGAGATTGATAGGATTACAACTGCGGTGCATCTTACAAGGGTATTTGTAAAACTTAGTAAATGTGGAATGTAAATATTTTAGCAAAATAACTAAGAAAATGCCAGGAAGGCTATGTTAACTAGTGTGATGAAAATGCATCAAACGGTCTTTGAACCAAGTGTATGGTGCCCCACAATCATATTAATGTACACAGCTATAATTTAATAAAAATTAAAAAAAAAAAAAGAGGTCTTGTCCTCAAACAGTGCCACTATTGACTCACTATCCTCTACAGGTTTCCATGTTATGCAGACGGACCCTTCTCACATGCTGTAGCGTGAACAAACATGGCTGCCTTGAATTACTGGGGATCCTTTCCAGCCTTCATGTCTTTCTGCCTTTTTCTCCTAAAGATTTACACTGAGTTCAAATCTGAAAGAATGTTACCTTTCTCACTTTCATCGTCATTGTTTTTTTTTTCTTCTGTATACCTTATTTATTTACCTTTTCTCACTTTCATTTTCAATAGGTGGAGTACATGTTGGTATCTTTTGATCATGAAAATAAGAAAGTCCAATTGCTCCTGACTGGAGGGGAAGTTCTTGAGACTCTACAAGAGAAGGGGGAAAGGACAAACCCAAAGTAAGCTGCTGTGCTGCAGGCCTGTTTGAGAGTGTGAGAGCTACTAGGACAGAGTCTTTTCTCAGATTTGTGGGAGGCAGGATAGCCTAGCAGTTAAGACTGCAGGCTTTTATTCCAGGCTGCTTGAGTTTTAAATCCTTGTTCTTCTACTTAGTAGCCGAATAACCTCAGGAAGTTCCTTATCCTTTCTATGCCCCAGCTTCCTCACTGTAAAGATGATAATTCTCTAAGGTGCTAAGTCGGATACATTAATATATTAAAGTACTTTGTGCAGCAGACTATATTCAACACTTGTTTACTATTAAGCATTTTTCTGGAGGAAAAAAATACACATTGCCAAAGTTTAACTGGGATCAAAAACCATATTGCATAATAAAACTTGCAGATGGGTTTTGTTTGGCGAGTAGGATGTTTTTTAAATATTTAAACAGAGGAAGGGAAGGAGGAGGATATGTCTTGTCTTCTCTGGTTCATTTTCCACTCACTACTTTTAGGGAAGCTGCATTTCAGTCTGGGCACCCATAGGCCGCCTCTCCTTCCCTGCAGCGCGGTCTGTCTGACTTGTGCTGGACAGTGAGTCCCCTGTGTGCATTTTCAGTTACTTACAAATATTTTGGACCCAATGCTTGTTAACCCTTATGTAGAAGAAAAGCTATGGAAAAGTAATACTACTAGGAATTGTGACTGAATTCTTAGCTTTGTTTATACCTAATTGTTTCTGAACTTTTTTAACAACCTTAAAAACTTCAAACGATGGAACTGAATTGTTTCTTGCCTGTAGCCATCCTACTCTCTGGCGACCAGAGTACGGGAGTTACATGATTGAAGGGACGCCTGGGCAGCCCTATGGAGGAACAATGTCTGAATTCAACACAGTTGAGGCCAACATGAGAAAACGCCGGAAGGAGGCCACTTCTATATTAGAAGAAAATCAGGCCCTTTGCACAATAACTTCATTTCCAAGGTTAGTGCCTATATTATTAACATGGCCCCAGCAGACTTATGTGTTAAAGCTGTAGCTTATAAAGAAAGCAGATTGTGACCTGAGCATTTCACCCCACCATCCTCATACTTTACATATAATTCGTACTACATACACCACATTTAATAGGCTCTATCATGATAGAGCTGAAGGCTACATTGCATGCCAGCTTCAGTCAGTGGGTGGGGGCTGCCCGGAGCACTGTGGTAAGGGTATTCATCTGGGCCCAGGAAAAAGACCCTGGGGACTGTGATGAGGACCAACAGTGGTGGCTCTGTTCACCACAGGCAGGGGTGGAGGGAGCGGCACACCCACCCAGGGTGGTCCAACCCTGTCGACAGTAGCTAAGCCTCCTAGTGACCTTTAGTGGTCTTCTCACTTGTCTGTTGCTCCCCTGCACAATTTAAAAAGGAGCATTTGCCTTCTAGTGGGTAGTGGAGTTGGGGGCAGTTCGGGTCACCTGGGCTGCCTCCCTGTGTGCTATCAAGGCATATTATCAACAGGATGCATCATTAGGTTGTGTTTGGATATTGTGCTGAAAAGATTTAGGATTTGTCATCAAATCTAGTTAATGACAATAGAATGCATAAAAGTAAATACAGTGAAATAACATTCTGAGCTTAGAGTGAGGTATGTGAATATTGTACATAGATACACAGAGCCTCTGTACAAGAACACAGTTCTCCCAGATCATGAACATGACTTGTCTGTATGCTTACCTTCTTAAAGTTCAAAAAAGTTTTGAGCATTGGTACCCGTGGCCTACAATGCTTAGAAGTATTTTTATACCTTTTTTACTGATAAGTGTCCGCAATGAACACAAGCATTCAGTCATTCCATTGGTCTCAGAGAGGCATTTTGTTTTTTTTAATGTGTTGTCGTCCAGGCATGGTGGCTCATGCCTATAATCTCAGTACTTTGGGAGGCCAGGCGCTCAAGACCAATCCAGGCAGCATAGTGAAACCCCGTCTCTGCAAAAAAAGAAAAATGCATCAGATGTGGTAGCATGCACTGATAATTCAAACGGCCTGGGAGGCTGTGGCAGGAGGATTGCTTGACCCACAGGAGTTTAGGGCTACAGTGAACTATGATGGCAACGCTGCACTCTTGACACTGAGACTCTGCCTCAAAAAACAACTCCATTGTGCAGGCTTCTCTTCTACCTGCCAGAAGAAAAAACCTAGCCAGGTGAGGGTAGATGGGTATGTTTTGGTAAGAGTTGGTACATTTCTTCACCCTAATTTTTGAAAGAGGAGGTGACACAGTCTGCCATCACTCAAGCTCTTGAGTGTCTGCTCTGACCCAGGCAGTGAGGGCTGACCATCAGGAGCAAGAGCAGGCACTCAGTGCCTCTGTGGAGCTGGGGGAGACAGAGGTCAACCCTGCCCACAGACTGGGGAGTGTGAACTTGGGGCAGTGCTGTGAGGAGAAGGCCGGGAGCGCGGAGAGTGGCATGGCTTTCTTCTGATGCACTCTGGGGCATGGCAGACAGGTGATGGGAGTGAAGTCCAGGGTTCTAGGAGGCTTGGAACAGGAGCAGTGAGGAGAGGAGTGTCTGGGAAAGGGGGAGCAGTGTACATAGAAGTCGTAGGATGAGGCGGCGAGCAGGAGCCTTCGTGGAACTAGAACACAAGCTGGCCCATCTAAGGGGGAGGAATATTGGTGTCATCCCACAAGCAGTCAGAGGCCTTGGGAAGGCTAGATTGGGTGCATAGCGTCCCATTTCTGCTTCACTGCCCTCACCTGAGCTATAGTGTGAGCATGGCCATGTGATAGGTGCCCAGCTTTCTAGGAGATAGGTGAGTGACCCACTCAGGAGGCAAGGGCGGCCTGCACGTGGGCGGGTGGAGGGATCAAAAGGCAAAACCAGCGGACCTGCCAGGGGGGAGGAGACGTCGAGGCTGCTGCTCTAGTGATTGTCCTGAAAACCTTAGAATACCAAGAGAGGCCGAGAAGTAGGTTACAGATGGTATGTGACTACTTCTAGTGAATTGGAAAATTTAATATCTTACATTTTTTTTCTCCTTAACATTAAGAAAGTTGTACATTTCCTTTAGCAAATTAAAAAAAAAAAAAAAAAATGGAGTTTGTAACACCAGAACTGTTTTATATTTTTAAATTTAGAGATGTGTAGTATTGATAGACAGTGGTAGTTCTTTCTGGGTCACAAAGTTTTTGGTTCAGCCTGATGTGTCTCTTCTTAATTGAGAATGGCTTTATATGGAATAGTTGTTTGTTTGTTTGTTTTTTCTTTTTTGAATTACTTATGTCATTATCAAACTGGAATAAGTTTTATTCTAAAAACCTATAATTTTAAAGCCTAGCTGCATGTGTTAGGATGGGAGGATATTTTTAGACTTGTAAACAAAATAAGAACAATTATTATTTAGTGGTTAGAGGCCTCTGCTTGCATGTACAGTAAATAAGGGTGTACTCCAGTCATAAGTGTAAACAATGGGATTTTTCTCTGTAAAGAGGCAGAGCTCTATAGTATGGAACTGTAGTTCAAAACACTGGTCATGAGACTGTTCAATTTTTAGTTACATAAAATGAAAATTTAGTTCCTCAGTCACACTAGCCTCATTTCAGGTGCTCAGTAGCCACATGTGGTTGGCGACTGCCACACTGGTGTGGACAGTGCGAATGTGTTAATGTCTGTTGGACGGCACTGGTCTAGAAGAAAGCCGGGCTGTGGCTGTCTGGAGAGCCAGTTCTGCCTCTTCCTTCTCCCTTCCACACCAACATGTTCGAGGTCGCTCTTCCTCTCACCTGATTTTAATTAGCAGGGATCCTTCAGATTCAAGTTTGTTACTCAACTAATGGGCTTTTCCTAAGGTTTGCAGGTTCATTGTAAGTGCACATAATTGCATGAATTCTCAAGAGCACTTATAGCTGGGAACTGTTTTCCAGATAGAATCAGCAACTTGTTTCAAGGTGGATGTGGGCAGCCAACTGGCACTTTATTTTATGAAAGGTAGAAGTTAAAAATAAGGCATGGGCTAGTCTTGGCCCCCAAGCCCAGAGTCTCCTACCACTGATCTAAAACCCTGACAAGAGCCTCCCTTGGTTTCCTTTCACTAACTTTGTTAATCTTCGTCCTCTCTCACAGCACACTTAACCTTGATTTTTAAATCCCTAACTTGGAAAAACCAGCGGCGTCACTGCAGGTGAAGTGCAATTTGAGCCTTACACGTAGGATAAAGATGGAGCTTCATTTTCTGGGTTGGAATTGGAGCTCTTCTTTAGGTCAAAGGAGATAATAGGGTTGGGTTTCAGACTTCGGGAGATCACTGGTGGAGGCAAAAAACAAAGGTCCCTTCCAGAGTTCAACAAAGCCTGGCAGGAGGTGGGGGGCAGTGTGGTGCGGTCAAAAGAAAATGAGAGTCTAGCGCTGGTAAACGAGGACTAGGATGCCTCAGAAGCTGCGTGGAGGGTCATGTACAACCCCTGACAACTGATGCGACCTGGGGAAGTGACTTCTGTGCTGGCAGGCCTTCCTGTTAGATGAGATGGGGAGGACCGAAGTAAGTGCTCTGGATGGTGAGCAGGACTCTGGTAAAGTCAGGACTGGGCTGGGATCACAACAGATCCCACTGAGCAGGTGATGTCTGTGAGTGCAGGGCGTGGCGCAGAAGGGCACAGTCCTTACAGGACATTTGTTTTCCCTCTGAAAAGGGAAGACTAGAAGTGAGGTGCTCTTACCAGGTGCAGTGGTGGCAAAACTACACATGATTTATTCTTGAAAACAAATCCCATCTACTAAGTTCTTCAATTTGTTGTAGATTAGGCTGTCCTGGGTTCACAACGCCTGAGTACAAACCCAACCCGGTTGAAGGAGGAGCTTCCAAATCCCTCTTCTTCCCCGATGAAGCAATAAACAAGCACCCTCGCTTCAGGTGAGTACGGCTTCCTGTCGAAATGCAGGAGCCTGTCACCCAGATGACTTCCTTCTGAGAATATGGTGTCCAGTCTGGGAATCCTTTCTGAGCATTTAATAAATGGTGGCTCCTTTCATAAATAACCAGAGAAATCGGGCACCTTACACCTGCTTGCATCCTCAGTACTCTAAAGGCTGTCTGGTGATGGGTCCTTGCTTCCAGCCTTGATTTCATTTTCCAAGTTGTAGTAAAGTCATTTGTCTAGCCATTTGCCAGAGTCATTTGTCACTGTTCTCTTAATGAGATTTTTTCAGTTCTAGTTATGTAAACACTACTTTGGGACCCTTTCCCTTAGTTATTCCTACCTTTCCCCTAAGTTACCATCAGTATCTCTATCTGCTCATCTCACCCCATATACCTGGACAGGAATGTAAAACTTGCCCCGCAGCTGGTATAGGCACTCTCCTCCTGTTAGTTCATAGTTTAACTCTTAGGTTTTAAGTTGCTTCAGGGCTTCACCAGTCTGCCCTGGGCTTTGTACCTTACTGCTCGCCCATCCATCACCCTGGGCTGGCAATAGGAACAAGGGGACTTCACGGTTTTCATTCCTTTAACAGGCCTGCACTTGTGCTACGTGCAAAGTCTGTCAGAGAGGCAAAGATTTATAGACACAGTTCCCAGCTTCAAATATTGGTGTGGATTTAAAGGAAAATAAAAGTATTCAGCTGCAAGAAAAGATAGATTTAGGCTCAGCGCCTATGGCTCAAACGGCTAAGGCGCCAGCCACATACACCTGAGCTGGTGGGTTCGAATCCAGCCTAGGCCGCCAGACAACAATGACGGCTGCAACCAAAAAATAGCCAGGCGTTGTGGTGGGGCACCTGTAGTCCCAGCTACTTGGGAGGCTGAGGCAAGAGAATTGCTTAAGCCCAGGAGTTGGGAGGTTGCTGTGAGCTGTGATGCCATAGCACTCTACCCAGGGCGACAGCTTGAGGCTCTGTCTCAGGAAAAAAAAAAAAAAAAAAAAGAAATAAAAGATTATGGCGTATGTCCAAAGGTGGTGGCACCCGAGATCCTCCTTGGAGCAAGGAGGATGTTTCTGACGGAGGGCTCAGGCAGGCTTCACAGTAGAGGTGGCATTTAGGCTGAACATGTAGCAGCATTGTCTGAGAAACGTGATGTGAGCTACAGTGTAATTATAAATTTTCTGGTAGCCACATTAAAGTGAAAAACAGGTGAATGTATTTTTATAATATACTTTGTTTAACCCAGTATATCCAGAATTTATAATAAGTATTTTTAAATTGAGAAATTTTACTTTCTTTTATTTGTACTAAGATTCAAAATCGAGTGTGTATTTTATTCTCACAGCGTGTTTTAATTAGGATTGGCCAGATTTCAAGTGCTTAATGGTCACAGTGTAACTTCGGGGTTAGGCAGCTGGGGTCTGGAGGGTAAGTTAAAGTAGAAGATGCAGATGAGGGGAGCGCGAGCTAAGGCTTCAGGTGGGGCTCCAGAGAAGCCTGGGGAAAGGGAGCGCTACCGTTTGACCAAGGACTTTTGAGTTAAAATGGGAAATGTCAAAAACAGGGTGAAATCTGACTCTGGCAGACCTTGACATCTCAACTTGATTTGATAAGTTACAGCAGGGCCGAGCAGGAGACAATAGCATTCTTAAGGACTACAGAATTGATATTAATGCAAAACCTTTTTTCAAAAAATTCCCTTGTAGTATCTTGAGCCACATTTTCTGTAGAGTTGTCCTAGAGAATTATTAGTGGTTTGAGGTATGATTTCGTTCCATATACTTGTATGTGATATTCTTAAGACATGATGACCCTTAGGTGACCGATCATTCCGTTTGCCTTTCTGTTCCTAGTACCCTAACTAGGAACATCCGACACAGGAGAGGAGAAAAGGTGGTCATCAACGTGCCAAGTAAGTCTGCACGGGCGGGGAGAGATCCCTCTTGAATTGCTAAATATTTGATTCTCAAATGTGTTATTTTTATCTTTTAATTAATGCAGTCTTTAAGGACAAGAACACACCATCTCCATTTATAGAAACATTTCCTGAGGATGATGAGGCGGCAAAGGCTTCTCAGCCGGATCACATCTACATGGACGCCATGGGATTCGGGATGGGCAACTGCTGTCTTCAGGTACGCTTCCGACAGCCAGAGGGGAAGGGAAGCATTTTATGCGTGCTACTTTCCTTTTAAAAATCATAATTTAAGCAGGTTGAAAAACCATGAAATTATTTTAGTAAATTCAGTGGAAGCTATATCTTGACTCATAATTCTACAGAATCTACAGTTTGCCATAAAGGTGTGCACTGTATTGTGGTTGTTAATTAACTTAAAATGCAGAATGTTCCATGATCCTTGTTCTTATTTTCTTTCTATAACATGTGCATATTTTTTACTGCCACCTAGTGACAGGCTGGCGAGGTTGTTAAACATGGCTCCAATCTCTTATTTCTGGAAATGGGCTCTCATGGAAATATTCCAGTGACTTTTGTAATCCAAGACAAGGATTGTTTTGACTTTAAATTTTTATATTTGTGCAAAGCCATCTAGTAGTATAAAGGAATAAATCTTCAGCAGCCTACGCTGGTCTTGCCCCTGGCTCAGTTGTACAAGGGGTAAAATAGCCTTTCCTTATTTACCCTAGATCTGATTAAATTCCTGGTGCCCCTGGCAGTGATCGTGCCCAGGCTTACTTAGGACCTCAGTGGGAGAGCACAGAACCCACCAGGTAGCACACCGGCCTGTGACTGGGTTTGGGCTCAGATGTTTGGGTAATGCCCTTCACTACTCTTGGCTCAGTTTTCTCCAGTAGTTAAAATAAGGGTTTCCTGTAATCCCAGCACTGGGAGGCAGAGGCAGGCAGATTGCCAGAGCTCAGGAGTTCGATACCAGCCTGAGCAAGAGCAAGACCCCTATCTCTAAAATTAGCCGAGCGTTGTGGCAGGTACCTATAGTCCCAGCTACTCAGGAGGTTGAGACAAGAGAATCGCTTGAGCCCAAGAGTTTGAGGTTGCTGTGAGCTGTGATACCATGGCAGTCTACGGAGGGTGACAAAATGAGACTTTGTCTCACAAAATATATATATAAGGGTTTATATTAAGGCCCCTTCTAGGTCTGACTCTCAGCTAATACTTATCTCACGGCTTTAACAGAGGTATGTGTTTTAACTCGAGTAAAGTCATGTTAGAGCAGGCATAGAAGTTGCATAAAATGTAAATTTTCAAATTGAAAGAGAGAGCAGCTACTTGGCATCGTCCAGAGGTCTTACACCGTTCTATTGGAAGCAGAGTCCTTAGGGCCGCAGAGCAGCCCAGAGCCTGACCCCTGGGAGGCCCTCAACCTGATCGCTGTCAACCTAGAGGCCCAGGAACCCAGCGCTCCCCTCCCTTCTCGCAGCTGCCACACACGCACACCTAACATGCACACCTCTGATCTGTTTGTTTTTTAAACTGTGTATAATCCAAATAGAATGCTAGCGTCAGATTTTTCCATGAATTTGTTTAAATAACATGGCCAAAGATAATTTTGTTTTCTTGGCACACATGTAGTAGAAAATATGTAGTTTGTTTCCAAACAAGCACAGGCCAGTAAGTTACAGTCACACTTCATGAAAAGAGACCTTTTGACTTTTCATGTATTATCTATTTTGCTATTTTAATTACAAATATTTCTAAAGGGATCTATTTCTAGAACTTAACAGTGCTTGGCTTTAAAACTGTATAAGTGCGTTAGAGTACTAATTGCCTTTTCTTGGTTTAATATTAAACCAGGATGGCGTTTTTTGCGCCAATAGAGTTCCAAAAGGGTACTCTTTCCCTTGAAACATTGTGTGTTGATAAATAACCATGTCCAGATGGGAGTAGATAAACACTCTTGTTGCTTGTAGATAGCCATTTCCTATCCAGTTTAAGCTTTGTCATAGCTTTAGGATCAAGTTTTCTTTTTCCCAGTGTCAGTACTCACCGTAACGTCGAGTGTATAGCAAGTGAGACCAATTCCACGACCACCCCAGAAGGAAATCCCTGCATTGTTTCTCCTTTCAGTGGAACACTAGAAAATGCTACAGTAAAGCTGAAAACTGTCTTAAAACAGAAAGCATTTTAACCACATTCAAATTCTTGACTCTTTTTGGACTTTGTAAGAATCATTTATTCAGCAGTAAGTTTATGACATGTTTTGATAGCTTTTTTTTCCCCCTGAGAAAATTGTGTTGACTTCAAAACTGGTTCTAAGTTTTAGATGAGGTATTTTAGATTTCTAACATTTATTTTCCTAGTTCTTCTTTTTTGCCCAGTCCTCTCAGTTTCCTAGTGGCCTTGTGCCTCTTCTTTATGTGATGCTTTAAAAGACTACCAGGGCCACCAGTGTGTTCATGTAGTCACACTTTCTTAAGCTGTAAGAACGTCTTTCCATTAAAGCCGTTATACACAATGAAGTCCTGTTAGATTTGGTGCTTGCTCTATCAGATGCAGAATAAAGCAAATTACTGAATGTGTCGAACATAAGTCACTTCGCTGTTGTAAACAAAAGTATTAAATTCTGATTGCAGTTTTTACAGGCATTCTTTTCTAGGGTCAGCTTTTCCAAAATTCACCTATTAATTGTCTAGTGTGTATTAGGATAGCTAAGGAAAGCCATTCAGAAAACCGGAAAGAAAAGATGCTTCTCAGAGTATCATTAAAAAACAAAAATCAGCCACACATGGTGCCTCACTCCTATAATCCTAGCACTTTGGGAGGCCTGGGGTGAGAGGAATTGAGCCCAGGAATCCCAGGCTGCAGGGTGATGACACCACCACACTAGGTGACAGAGTAAGCCCCTGTCTCTAAAAATAAAAAAGAAACACACACTAAAATACCTAAAAGTATCAAAAAAACAAGGACCTAAATAAACTATGAAATACACAATCAAAGTAATTATCAGTTGAAACAGTTGGGAAACATTTAAGTATTAATTCCAGTGTCTTATAAATTTGTTTTTTTTTTTTTTTTTGGGGGGGGGGGTCATGGTTTTTCAAGTTTCTCACAGACTGTCCAAGTTCCCACCTGTTTGTAAAAACAACCCTGCAGTTGGTAGTGACCTAATTGCCAGTCCTTCTGAATCTTTACCCCTGTTAACCTCTAAAACTTCTATTCCTTGATGTCTGACAGTCTCCATATTGAATTAATTTGTAATGACTAATTATCATTACCTGTTAATTAAAATATAGTGCCGACTTAAGCAATAACATGAGAATTATAGGAAAGTCAGGACACTGAACTCTTTAAATAATTATTTTCTATAGTCTCCACACTGACACGACATGCTATTATAATTGAGCAGGTAAACTTGTGAATCAACAACAGAAGTTGTCAGCTGTTAAAGCACAAAGTTGAGATCTAGCTAAAACTATTCTAACAGGCTGGGATTAGAACAGTAAACATATTCACTCAGCTGCTATTATTTCCAGGCTTAAACATTTACATTATTTCCAAACCAATGCTAAATTCAAACTGTCGTCATTGATAGTAGTAACAGAAGAAATTAAAACTGTTCCCTACTTGCAGCTGTTACAGACATGCTAACAAACACAATTTGTATTCCTTGCCCCTTCTACCGCAATCGCCCAAAAAAGGCAGGTCTTTTTTTTTTTAGTTTCTATTGGGTATTTGTTGCAGAGGATTTGTGCTAACCTAACTACGTGATCTTTTTTCCTGCCTAACTCCTAAGTGTCCTGCCTCCCTTACCCCCCTTGTGTGGGCTTCCTGGGTGATGTCTCCAGCCTCAGAACATTATCTGAGCCTATTCCCCAAATATTTCTACAGCCTAGATTTTTCTTCTGGGCATCAACCCCAAAGACTCAGCCACTTATGAGGCCTCCGGTCATCTGTTTCCTTGGTGTCATGGCCATCACAGCACATTACCTCTTTGTCTCTAACTCGTCTTCCTGCTTGTCTTTGGAACACCCTAAGCCAAAACCTAAGTGCCTTCCCCACACTACCCTCTCCCCGCGGGTCACCAGCACCTGCTGTTTTGGCCGTGGTGTGCCTCTTTCCATGGCCCTTCTCAGCCTTTTCCTTGGCAGGTAGTGTTTTAACTGCATCCCCATCTCCTTGCCCTGTTCCAAGCTGTGCCCCATACTGCCCCCAGTGAACTTCAGAAACCATTGTGAACATCTCCAGATCCTTTTTATTACACAATTCACGTAACCCCTCAGCTAAGCGGAGGAATGGGAAGTCGTGGAAGGAAATAAGCCAGTAGAAGAGGAAATGCTTTGCTGAACTTCATTGTATATCGCTGTCCTGGTTTTCTTTCCTGACTTCTTTTTTAACTTCACTTAGGAACATGGTTACATATTAGTTGTCTATAGGTAGGGGGAAATGATTAAATAACATTTTCTAATTAAATTCACTGAAGACAGCTTTGAAACAAAACCTCTGCTTTAAACATTGTCACCAGTGAAGGGCTGACCTCACCCCCTACCCCCTTCCCCAGCCATCTTCCTCCTCCAGCTTCACTGCTTGGGGAGCACACAGATGATTTTTCCTTGTTGTTAATAACCTGTAATCTTAAACAGGTGACATTCCAAGCCTGCAGCATATCAGAGGCCAGATACCTTTATGATCAGTTGGCCACTATCTGTCCAATTGTCGTAAGTAGAAATTGCATCTTATTTTGAATATTGCTTTGTAGGAAATAAGATTGCATGTGCAGAATTTGCTGGGTTTTTTAATTAAATTATAGCCGTGTACATTAATGCAATCATGGGGCACCATACACTGGTTTTATACACAGTTTGACATATTTTCATCACACTGGTTGACAAAGCCTTCCTGGCATTTTCTTAGTTATTGTGTTAGTAAATGTAGAATGTAATTGTCCTAAGTTTCACATGTACCCTTGTAAGATGCACCACAGGTGTAATCCCACCAATCACCCTTGTACCAGAATGTTTATTGCAGCCCTGCACAGCTCTTATCTGAACTTAATGATTCCTGCTCGCTGTAAGAGATCCGTTCAGCTGTAATTACTAATTGATGTTTGTAAAGTCTTTGAAATTCTCAGGTGACAGATGTAATCAAAGGCCAATTTATTATGATAATTGTTATTAGTACAGCTCCTCGTTATTTGTTGATGTAAATGGCAGGGCCAGCAGGTGTTTCAAGATTGAATGGGAGATCGAGGCTGGCCATTCAGTCTGGTGGGAGAAGGAGAAAAGTATGGGTGTGGGAGGAATTTGAGATCTTTTAAGGAAGCCTGCTGATTCCAGCATAGCCATATTCCTCTGTGAAGCCACTATGTGGGTCTAAGACCCAGCATGAAACGGGGCACTAAACGCACAGGACTGGTTACCTCCATTTTTTTTTTTTTTTGCATGCACAGATTAAAACCTAGCTCAGTCCCTTTCTTCTGGAATATGCTTCTGCAAGTCATAGCTTCTCAAAGTCTTGGCTTGTTATGTTTTAAATGAGGTTGCATAGTTGGACTGGTTTCTACTTGCTGTGACTGAAGAATATGTTTGAGGTAAGCAATCACAGATGTGGGAAGAAGAGTGAAGGGGCTGTTAAGTTTGTCCAAGCAGGAGATGGTAGGATCCAGGACTAGGATGGTAGCACTGGGGATGGGAAGAGTATGTGGACTGGGAAGAACTTTAAAGGGTAGAACAAACAGAACTTGGCGATGATTGGACATAGACAGTGAGATGTTTTGGGCAACCCAGACTTTTATGAGATTCAGGTAAGATTTAGGAATAATTTGGTGGAATGGTGGTAGATAAACAAATTAGTTTTTTAAAAAAATCATTGCCACCAGGCATAGTGGTTCATGCCTGTAATCCTAGCACTCTGGGAGGCTGAGACAGGTTGATCGCTTGAGCTCAGGAATGGGAGATCATCCTGAGCAAGAGTGAGATCCCATCTCTAAAAATAGCTGGGCATTGTGGTGGGCACCTGTAGTCCCTGTAGTCCCAGCTACTCAGGAAGCTGAGGCAAGAGGGTCATGTGAGCCCAAGAGTTTGAGGTTGCTGTGAGCAACTCTACAGCACTCTACCCAGAGTGACAGAGGGAGACTCTGTCTCAAAAATAAATAAATAAATTATCATTGCCGACCATTTTCATCAGTGTCTTGTAAGTTTGGTTTATATCCATCTCCTAAATTCTGCAGTCCAATAAATTGAGTTTACAGATTTGCAAAGTGGAGGGCCATAACGTGAAAGATGGAACTTGGCCAGAATGCAGCCTGCAGGAAGGGCGGGCGTGCAGAGCAACTGTTCTACTCGTTCACTTAGGTCTCCATAAGTACGACATCCCCCTCCTTCTCACTCATGCATCTAGTGCGCCACCTGGCATCTCTGGACACCCTGGACTTCGATGATTGTGTCCTTCCTCCCTAAACTCCCTTCTCCCACATCACATCCACAGTCTACTCAGATTTGATTGATGAGTTAAAAAGTCTGTGTCCTATAGATTCTGCTTGTTCTTTCCTTATTGTACCTCCCTACTCTGCCCCAGGTCTGCCAATTGCAATAGTCTAAGAGTGACAGCTGACATTGCTTATTGCACATCAAACACTGGGACAAACATTTTTTCATGCATCTTATTATGTCATATTTATAAAAATTCTTATAAAGTTGATACTGGGAATGTCAACATTTTCTCAAAGAAAAGGAGACTCAGAGAGCTTAGGTCACTTGCCTCAGGTCACACAGCTGGTCAGTGTCAATCTATGCAAAAAGAAAGCCCCCATATTAGGCATAGTCACCAAAAATGCTGAGGGGAAATAAACTCGGAAACCCATTCATCTTATTTAATATCATTAGGTAATAGCATTGATGCCATTTTTTTAGCACAAGAAACAGACAAAATCCTTGAGTGCAAATGTCTCTTAAATTCTAATGTTTTAACCTCAGGTTTCATAGGATTGATATAGAAGAGATTAATCAAGTATTTGAACAAAAATTTTCTTATGATATTGCCCTGCACCTCTTCAGAGCTTATGTAAGGATCTATATGATAAATCCCCCTTTAATTTCTCCCATGAAAAATGTATATGCTTCCTTCTATCAAGTAAGAGATGCTAAGCAAACCTGTTCCTTTTTGCCTTGCCTTCCAAGAAGCTCACAAGGTGCAAATAATGTACCAGGTCATTAATCACCTATACCAGGCCTCTGGCACAGTAATTCCTCTTTATCCCACTATAATGGGATATATATATGAGCTGAATTCTTAAGCTACTTTTAATACTTCATTTTAACTGAATGTGTATGTGTACATACTCATAGACATATATATATATACATCTCTATACACACACATATACTGAAATATTGATGTGTATATGCACATATGCTGAATATGCAAGGGTGAACAATGAAGTTCGTGAACTCGTCTTAGAAAAAATGCTACGTACCTCATTCTTGAATATCACTACAGTCACCAGGTGACCAAGGGGAGTACTTTGAAGCTAACCATAGTGTTATTCAGCAAAAATATATGTAGCACTTTTTCTAGGATGAATTTGCAAACTTAATTGTCTGACCTCATTTGCTACACACGTACAAGGGCTGTCCAGAAAGTATCCAGCCACACCATATGAACAATAGAGATATACGTGGCTGGATACTTTCTCGATAGCCTTAGTTAGTATATATTTGTGTCAGCAACTATGTCTTCATTTGAAAAGTCCTTAGGTGTTTTCAAAGAGTTATAACACTAATTGTTTATTTGCAAAGATTTCAGGGAGCGTAGGAGGGCACATCTCATCCCCATTTGATATGGGGAAACGGAGGTTGGCAGCCAAGTATTCAGTTCACGTAGCTCAGAAATGGCAGAACCCGTTCTTGAACTTGAGGTTTCCCCACATTTTCACCCTTTGGAGGCAATCAGTCCCAGTTTCATAGGGTCCCTCACTTTGGGGGAACTTAATGGAGGCAGAGAACCCACAGTGTGGAAACGTGGGCTGCTATTTCCATGAGCCTTGTTGAGACTGGGGTTGGCACATTTAAATCTCAAGGCCCAGGCTGGTAAGATTATCACTTGTCAACATTTGCGTAAGTTTCATCTCCTCCTCCAAATGAGTTCAAAGCATATTTGCAGGGGAAAGAAAATGTTCTTGCTCCCTCAGGCCTCATAGCATGATAATAAAAGATATAAGAACTGTAAGTGAGTAAAAAATAAAGTAGCAACCTGGGAGAGTTCATCTTGGTATCTGTACAAGGTGACACTCGGGGAATTTCTTATCTAAGGAGAGAAGTTTGAGGCACAACGGAGCTCCACATGTTTTTAAGAACATGAGAAAAGGCTCAGATGGGGGAAGAGGGGCCTGGAATTAGAGATGCCAAAAAAGTGGGTAGGCAGGTGGAGACAGAAGGTACTGAGGACTGGGGTTGAGGCCCAGGTAGGGATATGAGACCTGAGCTCTGGTGACAGATGGGAACAGGGAAGGGACATGTATCACACCAAGGTTGTCCAAAGTTACAGAAAGGTGGTGGTGATAATACTGGATTCAAATGTTTAGTTTGGTCCTCCTCTCCAGTTCCACAAGGCTCTGCAGAGCTAATGAAGTCAGAAATAGGTTCCTAGTATGGGACTTTTGCAACAAGCAAATGGTCATGTGGGGACTTTTGGTTCACAGCTTTCTGTTGCCTTGGTTCTGCCCCTGTGAGCAGGACCCAAGGTTGGCTGCCACCTCTGGGGTACATGCCTGGCAGCCATAGGTAAACGACTGCCTTGCAGAGCAGAACCATGGCATGGTGAGCATGAGACATTTATCATTCTCCACGGAGGTACAGAGAACAAGCTGTTACTAAAATCCCTCCTTCAATATGAGACTCCATGAGACTCCAAGGTTTGTCCAGCTGGCTTTCCATTTATTGACAAAAATGGAGTCACTTCATGAGACCCATCAAGGAAACAGAATGGGTGGAAGCGTCTTGCTTAGCGTCTGAAACACAACACGTGCTCGATAATTGAAAGACCTCAGGATGAGTGATAGGAATTACACAAGGGCTTCAAGAGTGAGTCTGGACATTATAAGGATTTAAAGGCAAAGCTTAGTTATCATGGAAAACTGGGTGGTCATGAAAGCTGTGCCCAAATAGTCCAATTCTCCTTCTAGGCCCACAGGGAGAAGACACCACCTTCCTCCACTTTTTGGAATTAAGCGTGGCCACCTTACCGATGGAATGTGAAAATACTGTGTACCATTCTGCGTGGAAACTTTTACAGCCTGTTTGCTACAATTTTTTCCCTCTGATTTAGTGATTAAGATAGACTTTCCATCAGCCCAAGGCCCTGAGTGACGGTGATGAGCAGAGTCCTCTGCTGAGTCCCTGAGTGACTGTGATGAGCACAGTCCTCTGCTGACTCACTGCAGATATTTGACAGGAGTTAAAAAAAATTTTTTTTCTGATAATCCACTGACATTTTGTTGTTGTTCATACTACAGAATGACTTAGACTATTCTAAGCAAGATGGCAGCTTTCTTACAAACTCTGAGATTGAATCTCCATGACCCACCCTGCCATGTGACCTCCTGGGGGTCTTCTCTCTTAGGCCTCTGGAGTCTGGGTCTCCTTGTTTCACATCCATCTGAGCTTTTTGTACGGGACATGTGAATAGTCAGTGAGCTAACAACAGAGCCAGAAAATAGGCTTGAAAAGGTAATATCATACCTAAAAGGCAAGATCAATTATGTAAAAAGAATCAATGGGAACAGATGTCAGGCTTGAAACCATAGATGAGAAATTAAACTAAGAAGAATAAATCCTTGGGTGAGTTCTGGGTGGGTCAAGGCAGCCAGCAGCTGGGACACAGATGAGAGTCCTGAGACCCTCCCAAGTTAGGAAGGTTTCTGTTTCTGTGGGGATAATTGGGATTCTATTGGACAAACTGGGCTATGCCAGGCCAAGATGCTCCAGCCTCCTGCTCTCTCAGGAAAACAACAAAAGGAAAAGAGAACAAATATTACGTTCTTATTGACCTTAAAGTATAATGTCATAAGATGCTTTTATATACAAGATGCTTTTTTATGTCCCTTATATACATTTACTCTCCCCCTATTTTTAAGAAGTAGATCATTCATCACACTGTACATCTTGAGATGTCAAGTAAACTGCTCAAGTTTACAAAGCTGAGAATAGCCATAACTCAAAGCTAAGTCTGTCTGATGTTCCATGCCATGGAAAACCCATTCATGAGCAAATATTTCCTTAACCCTGATTGGATACAGCTAAACACAAGATTCTTCGAGTGCATTCACAGACATAGAATTTTCCCCTAATCTAGTCCTGCCTAGATCATTTCAACTGTTATAATGTGATTGCACTGCAGACATGGTGAGCCATTCAACATAGCATCTGGCTTCCAGCTGCTCTCAAGAGGCGACTGAGTTCAGGACTTGGAGGAGAAAATTGGAGAAAGCGAACAATCACCCTTCTACTTCCCACTTCTCTTATTTAGCTTATCATTGGGCAGAGGCATCACCCGGGTTCAATGTACCTCCGCATGACCAAAAGGATTTGGCAAGGGAAGAGTTTTTCCTCTGCCTACATAGAACACAGCATCATCCAACAAAAGGGGGCTTCTGAGGGATACCTGCATGAGTTGGCCACACTTGTTTTGCATCCCTCTGATCAGTATTGTCCTTTCAACTTCGCAATTATGGCTAATGGTGGTGGGAGGCAGAGAACAGAAGGTTCAGCAGGTCTCATTCTGGGAAGAGCAGAAAAGAAACAACACACAACTGTACCCACCTGCTTTTTCCAACCAAGACAGCTACTCTGGGCACCATGAGGAGCATTTGGAGGAAATCAAGGCTTCCCAGGAGGCTGGAGCTTGGGGAATGAGACATCTGGGCAGGGAAAAAAGTCTTACCACTGTGATGGAAAGAAGCTCCTTTAGGACTCATCTGTTCAGCGTGAAAATGGCTCAAAAACACCTCTCTCATTCTACACTGAATGGGTATAAAGACTGTTGTACTCACACTTAGTTGGAGGTTTTCATTACTCAAGACCCTTTCTTACTTAGTCCACCAAATGACTGTGTGAAGAATGTATTGCTGTTCCAGTTTGTAAGTGAGGAACAGACTCACAGACAACAAGAAACAGTTCCTACTTTCATTCACTCATCTATCAAATGATTACTGGGTATCTACTATGTGTGAAATATTGTACTCAGCACAGAGGATGCAGCCGCAAAAAAGACCCCAAGAAGGAGTCGCGCAGGACACAGAAACATGCCATTGAAAATACATACAGTATTATAAAGAAAAAGAACAGGTTGATGTGTCAGTAGCACTGGTGGGTGGCTCTTAGGTAATACGGTGGAAAGTATCAGGGCGTGGAACATGGAAACTGAGGCCTGGAAAAAAGAGACGCCCCTAGTTCTGAAGACAATGGAGAAAACAGACATTTAGGTAAAACACAGCCTGCATCGAGGCCCCAAAGTGAGAAAAACATGTGGGGATGTTTGAGAAATAATGTCACAGAAAATGTTTAAGGTAGGAGGGGCAGTTAAATTGTAGCAGGCCTGGTGTAAACTGTATCTCAAAAACAGTGATAGATTCTGAGCACCCCTTTTGAAGGAGGACAGGGTGTAAAAAGGAATAAATCAGAGGAATAAATAGAATGAAAGAGGTTCATAAATTATGCTGTGTGAGAAAGAAAAGAGGTAACTCCATGGTAACTATCAATGAGAAATGAGTTGGGTGGCCAGGGGCAGGGAGTTGGGACAGTCATATATTCTCTGAAAGGCTGATATGGGAAAGAAAGATTTGATTTGTTCAAATCAATGCAAGTGGCCAAGAGAGGAGAGTTAAGGAGACAGAATTTGGTTTTATACAGGGAACAAAGTTCTAATATTTTTACCTCCTCCACAAAGATATCAACTCCCTTTCACTCCAGAGATCTGCAGTAACCAAACTGAAGTACCGTAATGTCTTGCCAGGGACACTTTATGGGAGACATCATTTTTGGGTTTTGGTTGAAACTAGATGCCAAGTTCAAAGTCCATGCAACTCTAAGATGCTAAGAACATATAATATAGCTGTATCCAAAACGAAAGGATATAACATAGCCTGATTCATGAGAAAGATAGGTGTTACGAAATCTATACCAATGACAATACTCTCATAAATGAGACTACCCTTTGTTATCCGTGTCAGTAGGTAAATGAGAGATAACTAATCAGACCAAAATTCCCCATCAAATGCCTGTGAACAACTCACATTCCATGCCAATGGCCATCCTCCTTGAACTCTCCAGAGTGGACTGGAATATTCCACACTCTTTGGTCACCATAGAGTCTACAAAATGTTTTACGCTCATGTTGATAAGAGTCTACACTGCATAAGTGACTTCCATATCCCTAATGTGGAACTTAAAATTAATTAAAGTAGAACCTCTGCAAGTTGACCACCCAAGGGACTATGAGAAAATGGTCGACATACAGAGGTGGTGAACATAAGGAACTAGGTTCTTTGACATGTGGTCAACTTAAGGAGGTGGTGAGCGTAGGGAGCTGGTCTGCTATGGAGGTTCAACTGTAGTTGACATAGCATTTCGCTTATGTATTTTAGGTCCTCCCCCCTAGAATGTAGACTTTATAGGAGCAGAGATTTTTGTCTGTTTGGCATTCTGCTATATTTCCAGCAGTATGCCAAAGGAAGAAAAGTGCCTTCTTTTTACCTATAACATGTGCTTGGTAAGTGTTTCTTTGGTTGAGCAATCATTTGTAATTCTTTCAGTAGCTTATCTAAAGTCACGTAGCTACCAGGGCTTCATGTGTAGGTGGTCTGATGGTAAAGACTGAATTCAAAGCCAGTCTGCTGAGCTGACAAACCATCCTTTAATACCCAGAGAATAAAGATATCTGGACCCTAGAATTCTTTTACCCTGTCCCGACTAAAAATTACAGGTAGTGTAGAGAGGAATGAAGTTGGTTGATAATAAATTATCCGTCCTGGCCCACAACCACTCTGCAAAACAATGGCCATTATTATCATCCTTTAATCTGTTTAATTAGATTTGTTTCATCCTTTGTTTTAAATCTTTCAGTGATATTGATTTGAGGAATTCTGCTTCTCATTTGACCCAAGCTATTTGTTCCCTTTTTATAATGAAGCAAAGCAACACTCTCTGTCTCCCCTGCACCCCCAGACCCTCCATCCGATCTGGCGCTTTTGTCTTTTGTTGTGTTATTTAGTCACGAATTTTCATGTTTACTTATTTCTTTAACATTCACCATTTTTCTTCGTAGAGTGTTGGTGTTTGGCTTTTTAATGGTACATTGGAAGGCTGCCTTTCTGTTTAAAAAAACTGTACTTTTTGCAATATTCTGAGTATCAAAAATAAAATAGTAGTTATTTATTCCCTTGTCTAACATGCGAAAATTAGCAGATTTTTATTTACAGTCATTAATCCTTCAATTCTTTCTCAGTTTGTGTTAACAAAATACTGAATTATAGATCCAGATCGCAATCGCTAACTTTTTTACATTATGAATCTTCTTTTAAAGTTGTTTTTTTTTTTTTACATTGACCTTCTGTTTTATACCATACATGTATATAGAGTAATTATTTAGCAGTAATGCTATGCTTAATTAGTTTCCTGCTCACTGTGGGTCTTTTCTGTATTTCTCTATTTTTGATTTCTTCATTTTGATTCATTGCTTGGTCAATTGCTCTTTGAATGATTTATTAGAAGCAGTGCTTGTGGGAGCCCCTGGACACTAAGACTGTCTCTCTGATATATTTGCACAAGAACAACAACTTGGCTGATAAAGAATTTGGGGGTTATAATGCTTTCTCCTCAAAAATGCTCCAGGCTTAACGGCACTGTCTACTGCCCTTGATGACAGAGAGAAATCTGACCAGGGCCAGGCAGAGATCTGTTACACCCAGATTGGCTGCTCTGCTCCTGCGACGCCTTTCCCCCAGCTCTTTTCAGTAAAATGTAATACTAAAGACAATAATTTGAAACAGTGTGGAGTTTTTGCCTAGCCAGAAAAATATAGCATTCCGAGTGCCCAGTTTCCACTGCTTTCCTCTCTCTGCTCCTGTGAGGCCAACTGTACCCCTGAGACCCTTGGAATAGGTGACCATCCAGCCCCACCATGCTTGCTTTTCATTACTGGGAATCTTAGTTCCCAAATGCAAACATGCCTGCTGTGGAAGGGAAGCCATGAGTGACTAAATGGCTTGCTCATCTCAGCGGAGGCACTACTTCTGAAACAAGGCAGCTTCAGAATAGGACACTTCTTTTCTGTCTTAATGGCAAAACCCCATGTCTCAAAGAGGGGGGTCAATGATGTGATGTTTGGGGAGTAAAACCTCTAAACTTGTCCAGTATCTCCTGCATTCTGCTCAGGGCCAGCCATGTTCTGCTTGGGGACATTCCTTCTGGGGTATGGCTGCCGGTTTCTTGGGTTTTATTCCTAGACCTTATGAGTATCTCAGTGAGAAGAATCAAGTACAGCTTCTTCTGCCTCTTTGCAGAGTGGAAATCCAGTCACCCCTCTTGATATGTGCTAAGAGCAGGGAAAGCCACACCTTCCTGGAGAGCTATGCTGGACCGATACCCTGGCCGGCGTGGGATGCAGAGAACCGAGAACTCGATGGGTCCCAGATGCTTCTGTGGGTCTGTGAGTCTTCCTGCTCAGCACACCAGACTGCTCCGAGCAGAGGGGCGACCAGATGGACAGGTAGAAGGCAGTCTGGAAAGCTCTCTTTGTACTTTTGTACTCTGTAAGGAGTGTTGCTTGAACCAGTAATAAATGCAGAACTGAAATACCAATGTGGAATTTAAATAGGTATGTGGACATTCTAAATGTTAATTAGCTCCTCCATCCAGGTTCCTCACCAGGCACTGTCTGCCACAGACAGACGGGATGCTCTGTCTTGGCCACCCAGAGCCTGCACGGGCTGTTCCCCGCAGACGTCACCAAATCTTGTTTTTGTCTCAGCCTTCCCCTCTCCTACGAGCTTCTCACTCCTCCAGCTACACTGTATAACACAACACATGACAAACTCCCTTGCTTTTCTATAAGCACTTGGTGGGACATACTATTTGACACATAGCCTTCATATAAACCTTAGGGCCTGGCATTTGTCAGTGTTTGTTAGACGTTAAATGAGATGTGGCGACCTGGAGTGCATCCACAAAAACACTCTGGATGGAAAATGACGAACTTCTGTTCTAAGAGAGACTAAAGCCTGACGGAAACAGGACCAGATGGGTGTGTTTGTGTTAAAGGAGAAGTGGGTGGGAGCAAAGACCTTATATAAGGAAAGAATGCCAGCTAAGAAGCTGACGGCCTTGGTTCTATCAGCTCCTGAGAGTGTAGTCAAGGTCAGCAGGTAGAAACTTCAGTTAGTACAAGAAAAAACCTTCTTGGAGACATAGCGCACTCTCCCAAAATTACCTCGAAAATAAGTGTGTTCTCTGTCTTTGGAGCTATTCAAGAATAAGCATTAATACCAGATAACTGTGATGTTGTAATATTGTTTGGCATGTTGTGACTGTTGTTTTGATGGGGCAAGAGTATTGTATGAAGTGAAAGATCCTTTCTAGCTCTATGATTTGCTGATGTTATGACTGACACCATTCCTTGACAAAAGAACTATTTGACACAAAACCAGTTACCTTGTCTTTGGAGAAAAACTACAGTAGAACCTTCATAGTTGACCGCCTCCTTACACTGACCACCTCATCAAGTTGACCTGATTTTCATGGACTGGACATGCACCACAAATATCAGTACAGCAGGCCTAGTTCCTTATGTTGACCACCTTCATATGCTGACCAGTTTGTTTCAGTCCCTTGGATGGTCAACTTATAGAGGTTCTACTCATTTTCTAATGTGACTAACAGTCATCACAAAGGATTCAGTGATCATTCAAAACATGCTTAGTGCATTCCTAGATGACAAATCAGTAGGTATTATCACTATTACATACAAAGAAATTGAGACTCAGACCATGTGATTTGCTCAAGTAAATACCTTCTCCATACTCTGCAAAGCTTTTCTGTAAAGGGCTGTAGTAAATACTTTAGGCTTCGTGGAGCATGCAGTCCCCATTGCAACCACTTAACTCTACCATTAAGCATCAATGCAACTATAGACAATAAGTAAATAAATAGGTATAGCTGTACTTTTTAAAAGCCTTATATTAGACAGAGAAAGCATGGGTCAGGATTTGGCCCCTGGGCTGCGGTTTCCTGCCTTCTGCTCCGGAGCCACGCTGCCCCATCATGTGAGCATGGGAGGACTCGACAAAGCAAGAAGTGGCCTCCATGTGGCCATACTTACTCCATTGGCTTTGCTGAGTGCCTGGAAATAGATGCTGTAGCTTTTCAGGGGAGAGAGAGGAGGGTTCCAGTAACCATTGTATGTCTTGTTATCACCCACTGTAAATGGCTGGGTGACAGGCAGGTTGGCAGGCTTCAACTCAGCAGCAAAGTAGTGTAGAGAATCCAGGCTGGAGGCATTCCGATAGCTCACAGGCACCGAAAAGCACTCGATAATGTCAGCAGCCCTCCGTGACTTCTGAAGTCGTTCCTCCTTGACAACCAGCTGATAAACACTGGACGGGAGAGAGGAGAGGCAGATAGATGAGCAACTGTCTGGAAGGATGAGCTCGTTCATGCTCATGGTGTCACCTATGTGGAAACACCCTCTTGACATTCATCTGCACCTGAACTTCCCTCCTGAGCTTCAGAGTTTCAAACCACTGCTCCGTCAAACTCTGTCTCCATTTAGATGTCTCAAAGCCAGTTCATACTGGACATGTCCCAACCTCAACTCAGCCCCAACCCCTACAAACCTGTCTGCTCCTCCTACTTCTCTTCCTGAACAAATGGTAGCATCTTCTGTCAAGTGGCCCGATCCCAAATCAAGGGCTCATTCTCAGTTCCTAATGCCTTGGTTCTCGCTCTTGACCTCTAACTAACAAACCCTGTTGATCTGACTTCTTCAAAGCTGTACCTGAGTCACCTCTTTCTTCACCTTGCACTGAAAATGCTTAAGTTAGGCACTTTCCCACCTCTTACGTGGACTTGACTGGTTTCCTTACCTCTAATTTATTTGATCGATTAAGTCAATCCACTGACCTTCCTAATCAAATAGCACTGTCCTTCTTCAAACAGTTTCATAGACTCTCTGCTGTCCAAATTATATAATCTAAACCCTCGTCCTGGCATTTGAAACTGTTTGGGCCTGGCTCTCAGTCTTTTGTTCAAAAGGTCTTCTCCTGACACTCCCTTAATTCCAGCTACTCCAGACCTCATGGTATTGCACAAACATCTTTTGGATCTCACCCCATGCCATCACTATCTCATGATTCCTCTGCCTGCAATGTCTTCCCATCCTGGCCACCTGTCTGTGGAAGCCTTTCCCTAAAGGCTGAGCTTATCCTTCCCCTCCTCCGGGAAGCCTGTGCAGATCCACCCAGGCTGGATGAGTTATCCTCTTCTTTGCTAGCTAAGCTCCCTAATTGCTACTTCTTGGCTCTCCAATAATATGAGATGAGACTCCTGTCTCACTGGCTAGATTGTGACCTTTTAAAAAGCAGGAGTTGTGGCTTAGTTATCTCCGCTTCACTCTCCTTGCATACATGCTGCCCAGCGAAATGCCTGCCACCCAGCACGTGATCAATGAAAGCTTGTTTAAATGAATCAAATTGGATTGAATTAAAACTGAAAGCAAGCATGAAACTAAATCTGACTGGTTGCAGAAGCACTAATCAGATAAGCACTGATTCCCCTGGGATCCCGTCTAGGGATCTCCATATTGTTCCCTCCAACTAAACAGAATGTGAAACGATGCTACTGTGTGCATAGAGCAGACTGAGCCTCCATTAAATATCAGGTTCATACCCAGCATGTAGTCTCTTCCTTGTAGAAGTTCTTCTAAAGTTTAAGAATTGGATAACATTTTCCCATCTCTTTGAATGTCTGCAGTTTGTACTTAACTTGAATAAATGCTCTACTTTTAGAAAAGCTTTATTGCAAAGATCTCTGAGAGCCATTATAGTCTTAAGACAGAAGATTAATTGCCCAAAGAGGGCCCCAGGAGACTTCTGTGAAGAAACGAGGTGGTTGCAGCAGGGGCCCCAAGCCAATCATTTAAAGAGGGCAGAGTGAGTAGCAAAGCAAGTGGTTTAGGGAAATAGAACGTGGTGCAGGCTACCGTCCTTCAGACCGATGCATTTAAAGACAGTTATGAAGCACAGTATGAGAGAAGACAGAGATGCAGGACTATTTCACTAAGGGAAAAATGGCTGTAAGGGACTTCCCCCCGCCCCGAAATGTGACACACTCAGTATGGCAAGCGTTCCCCTGAATTTCCTTGAGCATGGGAATGGTCAGCCATGTAAATGAAAAAGGGCAGGTGTGAGTGTGTGCAACACTGAGGTGGGACGACAGAGTGGAGGTGAGCAGCGCTGTGGATGAGCATATCTGAGTGCAGGGGAGTGGCAGGTCTGCTGCCCTATATACACATCTGCACGAGGACCTGACAGCCAGGTGTGAGTGTATGCAACACTGAGGTGGGACGTCTGAGTGGAGGGGAGCAGCGCTGTGGATGAGCATATCTGAGTGCAGGGGAGTGGCAGGTCTGCTGCCCTATATACACATCTGCACAAGGACCTGATAGCCAGGTGTGAGTGTATGCAACACTGAGGTGGGACGTCTGAGTGGAGGGGAGCGGCGCTGTGGATGAGCATATCTGAGTGCAGGGGAGTGGCAGGTCTGCTGCCCTATATACACATCTGTACGAGGACCTGACAGCCAGGTGTGAGTGTATGCAA